>PVJC01018871.1:0-30848 GCA_004026665.1 Murina feae | reverse complement strand
ATTTGCTAGGATTTTGTTGAGGATTTTGGCATCTATGTTCATGAGGGATATTGGCCTGTAATTCTCTTTCATTGTGTTGTCTTTGTCTGGTTTTGGTATTAGGGTAATGCTGGCTTCATAGAATGAGTTTGGAAGTGTTCCTTCCTCTTGAATTTTTTGGAATAGTCTGAGGAGGATAGGTTTTAGTTCTTCCTTAAATACAAGTGAATTTTTTTTATAGTTCAAATGATAGCAGGTCAATCAATGGCTTACTTTCTGATTCTGACATATATTTAATTCATTACAAGCAGAAGCCAAGAAGGGCATGTGGAGCTTTGCAGGGCATTCTCGCAGGAGGGAACCAAAGAGGCTGGGGCTGCTATGGTAATCTGACATTAACGCAGAGCCTAATTGTGTCAGGTGAGGTGGCCTAGACAGTTTATCTTCTGTTCCCAGAGTTAACAAGCTTCCATCACATAATTCTCTTTGTGAATATTAAATGAGTATCCTCTGGAAAGCAAATCCTCAAAAGGTCAAGTTGCTAAAGAGGAAAGGTTTGCACAGCAAGGGCAGGAGGACTTGTGTGGCTTCTCAGTGCAGTAGTAAATCTTTTACTAACTGTCCTTGTTGTCTTTTTCTTTCTTTCTTTTTTAAAATATATTTTATATATTTTTTACAGAGAGGAAGGGAGAGGGATAGACAGTTAAAAACATCAATGAGAGAGAAACATCGATCAGCTGCCTTCTGCACACCCCCAAATGGGGATGTGCCTGCAACCAAGATACAGGCCCTTGACCGGAATTGAACTTGGGACCTTTCAGTCCGCTCTATCCACTGGGCCAAACCGGTTAGGGCTTGTCTTTTTCTTATTATCTTATTATTCCTTTCAATTGGATATAACTAGGCAAATATTGTGAAGGAGCTATTTTTATTTTTGCTTTTAAATAATGACAAGTCCATGGAAGTGGATGCAATCCTTTAGAAATGGTAATTTCTCATGGTAATGAAGATTCATTGTGATATGAACCAAACCAAATGTCCCAAGTTGTTTCTTTACTAAAAATAATTTGCTCACATCTCCCTCACAATGGTGTGTTTTTCTAACTTTACAGAAGAGAAAACCAAGGCTGAGGCTATTTAAGTGATGTGCATGATGGGAGGACAGTAAGTGTTAGAATCAAGACTAAAACTAGGTCTTCTGACTCCTACCTATTGTATTATAGGGTTTGTCCTTGCCCTTCTTTTTTTTTTTCTTTTTTTTTTTGGTGTTAACCCTCACCTGAGGGTATTTACCATTGATTTTTAGGGAGTGTGGAAAAGAGAGGGAAAGACAGAAACATCCATGTGAGAGAAACACATTGATTGATTGATTGCCTCCTTCACATGCCCCAACCAGGGCCTGAGCTGGGGAGGAGCCTGCAACCAAGGGAATTGAAACTGGGATGCTCTAGCCACTGAACCAAACCGGCTAGGGCTGTCCTTGCTCTTCTTAAGGGAATTCCTAAATTTAAAAAAATATAGAAATAAAAAGGGAAATAGTATGACAGTAAGGATAGTGGTTATATCTAAGGTGGAAGACAAGGCTGTGATCTGAAAGGGATAAATAGGGGTTTGCTCGATTAGGGGGCAGTTCCTTTATCATTGTAAATTATTATAAAGCGAACCTAATCTTTGCCTGGGACTGTCCCAGTTTAAGGCATAAACTAGGTTAATTATTAATAGTACACTTTTTTCACTCTCAAATGGGCTTTGTTTTAGGTGATAAATGACATGGTGAGTTGTTTTAATTATGTACACTAGAAGTCGGGTGCACAGATTCGTCCGCTGGTGGGGGGTGGGGTCCCTTGGCCTGGCCTTAGGGGATTGGGCTGAAATTGCTCTCCCACATCCCCTGAGGGGTCCTGGATCCCCGGAATCTGGCTCTCTCCTCTCTGATTCCAGGTGTATCATCCGAGAACTGCAGCTGCCAAGTCACGGCAGCTCAGCAGCTCCTGTGTTGAGTGTCTGCCCTATGGTGGTCATTGTGTATCATAGCTACTGGCCAGTTGGCCGGTTAGTGGTTGCTTAGGCTTTTATATACTAGTGTATACATGTATGTTTTATGTGTGTTTATTATATCTCTTTTATGTATGTTTATTATATCTCAAAATTTTTTTAATTTTAAAAATATATCAAGAAGTCTGAAAAGGAGACATATGTACTACTCTTTGTAATATTTTAAGCAATAAAACAAACTTAAAAAAATGTCTGACCTACGATCGATCTGAGATTCATGATTGCTTTACAGACCACAGTGTTCGTAGCTATGACTCAGGTGTGGACTTCCTGGACCTAGGGTATGCTGTCCCCTCTTGGTTTTCTTTGGCAGGAGAGTTATCTCTGTTTCTTTGTCCTACATATATCTTGAGAAGTGGTGTATCCTTTAGTCCTAATTGTGAAGGTCAGTCTAAGATAAGATATGAGAAAGTGCTTTGTAAACCATGCAGGAGTTTCCTAAATCCCTAAATGGCAGGACTTCAGCATCACTGCACTGGTGTCTGTCAGTTAATCTTCCTATAATAGAACTCTTCTACTTAGAAGTTTTATAGTTCCTTAGTGCTACAGAAAGATCTAAACTCTTAAACATGGCATTTAAACCACCACACACCAACTCCAACCAGCTTTCCAACATTATTCTTGCTATTCTTCTTCAGGGAATGTATAGGACCAAGTTTAACCACATGGTGTTGCAAAAATGCTGCTCACTTTCCAACCTCACCCTTCTTTTCATCAGAATGCCTTTTCCCCTTTCTTCTCTCTCAATTCCTTTGTCATGGATTGAATATTTCTGTCCCCCTCTCCATTCATATGTTGAAGCCCTAACCTCAGTGTGACTGTAGTCGGAGATAGGGCCTCTGAGAAAGTAATTAAGGTTAAATGAGGTAATAAGGGTGGATTAGTGTTCTTATAAGAAGAGATACCAGAGAGCTTATACTCTCCACACTCACATTCAGAGGAAAGGCCATGTCTGTGAGCCAGAAAGAGAGCCCTCACCAGAAACAGACCCTGCAGGACCTTGATCTGGGACTTCTGGCCTCCAGAACTGTGAGAAGAAAAATTTCTGTTGTTTAAGCCACCTAGCCTATGATATTTTGTTATGGCAGCTCAAGTAGACTAAGATACCCTTCTTGGAATAGCTCTTACATGTGCATATTTGTCAAGGACCAACTCAGAAACCATAAAACTTTCAATTCCTCTACTTTATTTGCACTTCTTTTTAAGACATCTGATCTTTTATCCTGTATTATGGAGTTATTTAGTACGTTTCCTAATCTCCTTACAGTACATTTTGGGGGTAACCTCTGATTCAGAGTTATAGCTCTACAATGCCTTAGTATAGTGCTTGAAACTTATTAGGTATTACTATTAGGTAAACTTACTATTATATATATATAATACTATCTATATAATGAATTAGTTAATATATAGTATATATCATATAATACATATTAACTGAATGAATGAATAAAGGAGAAAAAATAGGCTTAGATACAAACTATTTAAAATTTAAAGAGGAAACAGAGAATTAAGATATGTATTAACAAATGGGGAGAAATAAGTTAAATATTCAGTTTAGAGATGTTTAAAAGAAAACAAGCAAATAGGTATCTTAGAGGAACTAAAAATAGATTTTTTTTCCACTGAGGTCTGACATACTGTTTATCTATACATGGGGAGTTTGACTTCTTATTGGAGTAGAATTTTTGCTTCAGCTTCAGAGGATGTAAAAAAGGACCAGGGAAATGAAGTCAGCTGGTATTGGGAAACTGTCATTTTATGACTGGAGTCTTAATCATAACTTAAAACTCTGGTATCAGACCCATCCAAGTCTGAGTTGTATGGGAGGGCTCATTCATATCTGTTCTTTCCCCTGTGGTCCCATTTCTAGTTACCATCCTCCTGCTAGAGTCTCCCTTATCTTCAGCCTCTTCCTCGCTCCCCATATGTGGTTTTTAAAATGTTTTTATTGAACTTGAGAGAGAGAGAGAGAGAGAGAGAGAGAGAGAGAGAGAGAAACATTGATGAGAGAGAGAGACATCAATTGTCTGCCTCCTGCATGCCCCCTACTGGGGATTGAGCCTGCAACCCAGGCATGTGCCCTGACTGGGAACTGAACAGGTGACCTCTTGGTACATGAGACAACGCTCAACCAACTAAGCCATGCCAGCCAGGGCCTCATATGTGTTTTTAAATTTAGATTATTGAATGGGTAATATTTACATGGTGGGTGTGAGGGAGCCATCCTGCCTCTGGCAGGTTGCCCATTGCCACTTCTAGCTCTGCCACTCTCAACATTAAAGACGACTATGTAAGTGAAATCTTTCCCTAAAATCACATCCTGGGCTGAGTGTGGTAAGGATAAGGATAATGATCATAATGATAAGGATAATCGAGCTCAGGACCTTTCTTACACCTTTATCGATGGCTGAGCTGGAGACTGGAACTGGGATGGAACTGCAGTGGAAAGCACATCGTAAAAGATTCTAGAAAATCCCAAAGTTGCAGGGCATTGCATCAGGAAGATAGGTGTCCTAGAGCAGGGCAAGCAGTGCACTTGTAGTAGCAGAAATTTTTCTCTGATATCTCAGGTCAAGGGGGTGGTGAGGAAGGAAGTGGGGAACAGTGCACTGGGCAGGGTACAGAAGACCTTTTGGGTTTGGCCAGTGGGAGGTTCCAGATGAGCAGGCTTCCTGGGAGAAGGGCAGTGGGGCATGAGGTACTGCCAGGTGTCCTGGGAGAGTGGGAAGAGGTGGCAGAGCCAGAACTGACAATGGGCAACCTGCCATTTGTAGGGTGGCTCCCGAACACCCACTGGCGACTCCAGACTCCAGATTCTTGAGGAGCTTGGGCCTTTCTCAAGAGATGGAGCTTTTCTCTTAATTCTGTCAAAATCCATGTTGTTGTTGTTTTTCCTCTCTTCCTTCCCCAAGCAAATATCTAGAAAATATCTAGCAAATATCTAGAAAATATCAAGCAAATATCTAGTAAATATCTAGAAAAGGAGGGAAATAGGAAAGCCCAAAACGCCTGAAAAGTCCTCAAGAGAAGGTAAGTGGCATTGTGGATTATTTTATTTTTGTCACTGTTACTTCAGGGGAACAGATTTGAGTCCAGGGAATGTTCCAGGAACTCCAGCATTTGCCCAATTCCCATTTTCCTTCGAGGACCTTGTTCTTTGGTGCAATTACAATGTTACCATTGAAGCAATAACTTTGATTATTTTCCCACAACTAGGTGATTTTCGGGGAGGGGGGTGCTTCTTTATAAAATCAGAGCTTTCTGATGAAAACAAAATGCGGATAGAGCCATTTGGTGTTTTACTTGCAAACTTTAAAATTCAACTAAAAGCCCTAACCGGTTTGGCTTAGTGGATAGAGCATCAGCCTGCGGACTGAAAGATCCCAGATTTGATTCCGGTCAAGGGCATGTATCTGGGTTTCGGGCACATTCCCAGTAGGAGGTGTGCAGGAGGCAGCTGATTGATGTTTCTCTCTCATCAATGTTTCTAACTCTCTATCCTTCTCCCTTCCTTTCTGTAAAAAAATCAATAAATTAAAAACATTGAATTTTTAAAAATTCCAACTAAAAGACTTTTAGGTGTGGATGTGGGAGCTTCTCTATGCAGATGAGGAAATTAAACAGCCACTCTTCCCTTTAGATCCAGTGAAGGATTCTTGCAAGAGAGAGTTAGGAAAGAGAGAACGAGAGAGAATGTTAGGGAAGGTGTTTGCTAGGAGGTCTGGCTTTACCTACATAACTTGCTTAGGGTCAAAGTCAGAACCTACCTATGATTTCTGCAGTAATCATTTAGCAATTCTGGACCTTCTATGGGCCTTTTGGAGGTGAAATATGCTCAGAATTCAGGTTTTTATTGTGCATTTTTTCTTCCAGATTGAAAAAGTGATCCCTAGAAGAAAATGTGGCCCTTGTCCTCCACTTATCCAGATGGACAGACTGGAAGCCCTGGAAGTCGCCAGCAGCCTGCACCAGCAGCTCTTCACCACAGAGAGGGGAACTCCTCCAGCTGAAAAGCCTCCAAACTTGAAGGCAGATCCCCTTTGCTAAGAAAAAATTACTTGGCTGTACATGACCAATATGATCCCCCTTCCCAATATAAACATGACTCAGCAGTCTCCTATATGGTTTGAGTTTGTTTTTTAAATATATTTTTTAAATTGATTTTAAAAATCTGGCCAAATCAGCTAGGGCCAGATTCTTTCATTTCTTTAACAATCTACATATATTGTTTCAAACAGCTACCATTTTCATAGATCCTGATAATATGACAGTGAACAAAACAGACAAAATCCTTACCTTCAGGCCCTGACTGGTTTGGCTCAGTGGATAGAGCGTCAGCCTGCGGACTCAAGGGTCCCAGGTTTGATTCCGGTCAAGGGCATGTGCCTTGGTTGCAGGCACATCCCCAGGGCACATCCCCAGTGGGGCGTATGCAGGAGGCAGCTGATTGATGTTTCTCTCTCATCAATGTTTCTAACTATCTCTCTCCCTTCCTCTCTGTAACTCAATAAAATAATATTTAAAAAAAAATCCATGCCCTCAAGGAGCTCAAGCTCTAGTGAAAGAAGACATAAACTAAATTAAGGAAAATAAAACAGAATTGGAGTACAGGGACTGTTTGTTTACAAGTTTAAAAAAAGGTGGCCTTTGGCCCTGGCTGGTGTCGTTGGTTGGAGCATCATCCCATGCACCGAAGAGTCTTGGGTTTGATTCCTGATCAGGGCACATACCCGTGTTGAGGACATGGGGTTGGATCCCATGTTGGGGTATGTATGGGAGGCAACCGATAGATGTTTCTCTCTCACATCGATGTTTCTCTCTCTCTAAAAATCAATTTACAAAAATAAACATATCCTCAAAAAAAAAAAAAAAGTGGCCTTTGAGTAGTCTTAAAGGAGGTGAACCGAGGGGCTATGCTGACATCTGGGGGAAGAGTCCCAGGCACAGGAAACAACAGCAAGTGCACAGGCTCCCAGGGGAGCATCCCAGGGAGAATGAGAAACTGCTAGGGGCAGCAGGTGATAAGGTCAGAGGAGTAAAAGGAGGCAGCAGATCCTTAGAGCCTTGTCAGAAAATGTAGGTACTGTGGCTTTTACTCCTACGAGATGGGAAATCCAGAGAATTTCAAACAAGGGAGCAAACAGTATCTGATTTAACAAGACCACTGAATGCTGGATTGAGAAGGTAAGGGGGCAGGTGTAGAAGAGGAGAGACCAGTTAGAAAGCCACTGCAATCATTCCTCCCAGAAATTGACAAAACGTTTGACTGGTTTCCAAAAAGGGAAGAAAATGTGCTTTCAGAATTTTTTTTAAAAAAAGAAGGAAACAATTATTTTTTAGATGTTAAAATTCAAGAAAAAGATCAATTGTCAATTACTCTGCTACCATATCTCCACCAGACACAGTGGGCTTGGGAATCCCAGGGAGCTAGGTCTTCAGGATTTTTTTTCTGCTGAGCGATGTTGAACCTAATACAGTGTGGTCAGTGCGATTAAGAATGTGCCTTCAGTCCTGGCAGGTGTGGCTCAGTCCCATCAGGGCACACGATCTGGTTTCATGTTTGGTGGTCCCCTCACATCTCTCTCTCTCTCTCTCTCTCTCTCTCTCTCTCTCTCTCTCTCTCTCTCTCTCTCTCTCTCTTTCCATCCCCCTCTTCCCTCTTTAAAATCAATTTCAAAAAAAACAACATAAAAAATAGAGCTTTCATGTGTCTGCTCCCTCCCATTTCCCAGACTTGTTAGAAATAGACTCCGGAGTCCTACCCTTTCAGTAAGTGTGCGATGGGAGTCCATGGAATATATAGTTGCAGCAAGACTATCAGTAGATTATTTGGAAGGTGGGGAAATTGCTCAACTCTAACCCCACGCGTTGCACACCCTCCGGGGGTTTGGGGCATAGATGGAAAGCGTTGCAGAGCACCCAGGCCGCCGGCAGGTGGCGGCACCTGACCGCGAGCTGCAGAGTGCGCGCGGCGTTTGGGGGAGAAGCGAAAGGCTCCCGAAGAGCTGGTCAGTGTGGTGCTGGGACCACCCGGCCGCCGCCAGTCTCGGATGGAGCGGCGTGCAAGACTAGAGGAGCGGGACGCGGGGCCGGTGCCCAAGCTTCATTCTAAGCTAGTAAAGTGCATCTTAAGCCATGCTTAGTGGGCTCCTGGGGCAGGAAGGCGCAGCCTTCTCTTCCCCGCCACCGAACACTGGGGCGCTCTCACCCGGTGCAGCGAGTAACCAGCCACCTCGTGCCTCACGACTCTAGTCCAACCGAGTTAAATCAAGTACCAGGTTCTACAACTGAGGCTCCTCAGGGAACCGCGAACCCGCGGACCGCCCCTTTTCATTGGCAGTGGGACGGGAGGCCCCGCCCCTCTCACACAGCTCTCTTCTGTGACTGGCTCTCGGGGTCGGCTGGCCACACCTCCTCCCCTCGCACATACACAAGAGTCACGCGCCTTTCAGTAGGAAACTTGGCTTGTGAGGACCGCGGCCCTCAACTCCCCGCCCCTTACCTTGCCATTGGCCCGCGGCTCGGCTCGCGGCCACGCCCCCATTCCAGCCCCCTGGCTGGGAGGGCGGGCGCCCGCTCCTGAGTGGCTGGTCAGCCTGCCTCTCGTGGCGGCGCCTGGCGCTTTCTCCTCCCTCTCCCCCCACCGCGAGCCTCCAGGTTCCTCAGCCGGCCCAGGCCGGGTCAGTGTCAGTCAGGGAGGCGGACTGCCGAGCATTGGGTGCAGACGCTCCATTGCAGTTTCGTTCAGGGGCCGGTGCCTGCACTCGCGCCGCCGGGTGGGAAGGATGAAGCCGCAGCTACAGCAGCCACCCTATGATTGGCTGTGGCTCTTGTGAACCCGAAGTAAAGATGGCGGGCGGGCAGGCAGCCGCCGCACTGCCCACTAGGAAGATGGCGGCGCGCCGCAGCCTCAGCGCCCGCGGCCGGGGGGTACTGCAGGCGGCGGCGGAACGGCTGCTGCCGCTGCTGCTGCTGAGCTGCTGCTGCGGCGCGGGAGGCTGCGCCGCGGCGGGCGAGAATGAAGAGACGGTGATCATCGGGTTACGGCTGGAGGACACGAACGACGTGTCGTTCATGGAAGGGGGGGCGCTGCGGGTGAGCGAGCGGACTCGGGTCAAGCTGCGGGTATATGGGCAGAACATCAACAACGAGACGTGGTCCCGCATCGCCTTCACCGAGCACGAGCGGCGGCGCCACAGCCCCGCCGAGCGCGGGCTGGGGGGCCCCGCGCCGCCGGAGCCGGACAGCGGCCCCCAGCGCTGCGGCATCCGCACGTCAGATATCATCATCTTGCCCCACATCATCCTCAACCGCCGTACATCGGGCATCATTGAGATAGAAATAAAACCGCTGCGGAAGATGGAGAAGAGCAAGTCCTATTACCTGTGCACATCGCTGTCCACGCCGGCCCTGGGCACCGGCGGCCCGGGGTCCGCGGGGGGCACCGTCGGGAGCAAGGGCGGCTCCGGTGTGGCCGGGCTTCCGCCGCCCCCGTGGGCTGAGACCACCTGGATTTACCACGACGGCGAGGACACCAAAATGATCGTGGGTGAGGAGAAGAAGTTCCTGCTGCCCTTCTGGCTGCAGGTCATCTTTATTTCGTTGCTCCTGTGCCTGTCGGGCATGTTCAGCGGCCTCAACCTGGGGCTCATGGCCCTGGACCCGATGGAGCTGCGCATCGTGCAGAACTGCGGCACCGAGAAGGAGAAGAATTACGCCAAGCGCATCGAGCCCGTGCGCCGACAGGGCAACTACTTGCTGTGCTCGCTGCTGCTGGGCAACGTGCTGGTCAACACCACGCTCACCATCCTGCTCGACGACATCGCCGGCTCCGGCCTGGTGGCCGTGGTGGTCTCCACCATCGGGATCGTCATCTTCGGGGAGATCGTGCCCCAGGCCATCTGTTCCCGGCACGGCCTGGCCGTGGGAGCCAACACCATCTTCCTCACCAAGTTTTTCATGATGATGACCTTCCCCGCTTCCTACCCAGTCAGCAAGTTGCTGGACTGCGTCCTGGGTCAGGAGATAGGCACCGTCTACAACCGGGAAAAACTGCTGGAGATGCTCCGGGTCACAGACCCCTACAACGACCTCGTGAAGGAGGAGCTGAACATCATCCAAGGGGCGCTGGAGCTCCGCACCAAGACGGTGGAGGACGTGATGACTCCCCTCCGGGACTGCTTCATGATCACCGGCGAAGCCATTCTGGACTTCAACACCATGTCGGAGATCATGGAGAGCGGCTACACGCGCATTCCAGTGTTCGAGGGAGAGCGCTCCAACATCGTGGACCTCCTCTTTGTTAAAGACTTGGCCTTCGTGGATCCAGATGACTGTACTCCCCTGAAAACCATCACTAAATTTTATAACCACCCCTTGCACTTTGTTTTCAATGACACCAAGTTGGACGCTATGCTGGAAGAATTTAAGAAAGGTGGGAAATTTTGGTATCTTTCCTTGGCTTGCTCTTTCTCTCTCTCCATCCTCCTCCCTGCTTGAGTCCTCAACCCTCCGACCAACCCCCAAGGCGAGTTGACCGGAATTTCTCCTCTCTTTTAATTACAAAGTTGAAAGGGGGGCATGGGTTGGGGGATGGGTGGAACTAGGGAGCGCTTCTAGGTTCTTTAAAAGCACGGGACTGCCGTCATTTGCTTTTTCCCATATAAAAAACGCAGGCTTCCTATTTTCTGTGCATGGCACTCTCCCGGCTCTCTGGTCTTCCGTGCTCTGCTGCATTCATTGCCATGGTTCTGGGTGGGTGGACGAAAGGAGGGGGCGGCTAATGTCATGCTATGCCATTAGGTTGACATGTACTAATCGCAGGCATTTGGTAAAACATTTAAATAGCTTTTCTAAACTCAATACAATCCTTTTCCTCCTTCTTAAACATTCACTGACGTTTCAGAGATTGGAAGTGCATTTTCAATAGCTTCTGTGCCTAGTTGCCGGGTGACCTGTGGGGGAAGGAAAATTGAGGTCTGCCTTGGGTGCTAGGGGGTGGGATAAACCAGTATCACAAAAAATAAAAATAAAAATAAATTTCACTCATTTGGATGTGACTTGCCTTAGCTAGAAAAGAGGTTTTGCAAAACACTAAAGTTCTTTATTAATATATAACTTGGAAAGACTAGAGGTAAGTTAACCTTTTATGAGGCTATAACTTGTCTAGCATTCTTTACTCTTTGTTTATATTTACCTGACATCGAATAAAATTTTGCAAATCAAGTGTGGTTTTGGCAGAAAACTATCACCTTTAACAATGGGATGAATCCCTTTATTGTGGTTTATTTATTCCTTGAGTTTTTCTGGTGTAAACGTGTTCTTTTTAACCTTGACCACCTGGTACGTTAAATTGCAGTATGTCTCCAAGTCAGCATCCGCTGTTACTGGGAATTTTAACAGGGAAGAGAAGTGCAGTCTGAGGTGCTCACTTTTCTTGCATTGTGGTATTTTGTTTGTTTTGCCATATAATGTACAACTAAATAGCAAACCATACCGTTATTACTGAAATTCTGCCTTTAAAAAGTTTACATTAAATAGCTTGTGTCATTATTTGAAAACCAAGGGATGTTGAGTGTTTAAATTGCTATGATGCTAGTGCATATGCACATATTAAAATGTCTATATAAACTTTAAAAACCTGATAGTCCTCAAAACTAAGTTTTCCTTCTTCAAATAGAATTTTGATCACAGATAGTGGTCTTTCCACTGAAAAAGACCACGTGTAAGGGTGACAGCTCACTGTATGTGACCATGATCTCAACGCACTCATTGAGTGTGTGGTTGTCCTAATTCCATTTTTCCTGCCTGAATGGGGTCCTCTCTGGGACAGGATCACATTGCAGTAATTTTCAGATAAAGGAATAGAGCAGAATGTGCTTCTGAGATTGGTAATTTGCATTTAAAAGCAGGAGGAGATTCTTCTGGGTTCTTAAACAGTAAACAGAAACTGTCCATTATCTCTAGGTGACAGAGCGTCTTTTGGCTATGTCATTATTCTTTCACTGCCGAGTTGTTAATTAGACCATCTAACGAGTTTCTTCTTTCATTTTGTAGTAATATCTGTAATACAGGAAGATATCTTTAAATGCTTGAAAATGCCTATGAAATACTTTATTTTCTTTCTGTTGTCAAATTTCCCAATATTGATACAGAGAATTTATACTCTATTTTTTTATTAAGAAATTTTGCACATCTGTGTAATCCCTGCAGAAGCCTTTAATTCGCTTATGTATCTTTTTTCTTTGAGAATTTAGTTTTGTACCTCATAACTCATTAAAACCTGCTCCTAACTCAAAATTTCAAAATTGCATTGAATTGTCCTTGAACAGTATTTTCACAAGGAACTCCTCTCATTCCCACCCCCAATGACCTCTCAGTATTTTTCAAATATATTCCATAAGTAATTGAAGTAGTAATATTTTCTCTGGAATTCTAGAAAAATAATAATGCACAAGATTTTATTTTTGTCCTTAACCAGAGTATGTACTTAGTCAAGGAGATTGTACAAATTAAAGTTACATTCAATCTAGTGGCATATTTGGAAGAATGGAAAAAGTAGCAGTTGGGAAATTTGAGCCATGATCTTAAAAGGTAGAATGCACAGGTGTTACTTAAACTCTGGGAATAACTGATTTTTCACCTTTTTTAAAAAAATATGTTTTTATTGATTTTTAGAGAGAGAGAGGAAGAGAGAGAGGGATAGAGACAGAAACATCTATGAGAGAGAAACATCTTCTTGCCTTTTGCATGTCCCAAAGTGGGTTGCCCTCAGCCTGGGCATGTGTCCAAATCAGGAATTGAATTGTTCACCTCTTGGCTCATGGGTTGATGCTCAACTACTGAGCAACCCCAACCAGCCTCTTGATCTGTTCTCGGTGAGTTGATCACTCTAACCTTGCTAACAGCTGTGTAAGAGTTAAAATATTTCACCTGATGGCTTTCTTTTTCATTTTCTAACTCAGTTATGAAACAATGCAAATAGTAAACTATTGTTTTTCTCTATTGAACAGTGGTGTGTGGATTGAAGACTTTTTATGCTTCTCTTTCTCTCTTTCTCCAAACATTACCAATTACTAACTCCCCGAAACTGGTTAGATCATGAAAATTGTCCTTCCTAATGAAGAATGTCTGCATGGAAGCCTTTCCTGTATATAGTTGTACGTTATTAGTCTGAAGTACTCTTTACTAAGGAGGGGGGAAGTTCCTACAATGTGAAAGAAATGAAAAACTACCTTTATATGAGTATATGTGAATGTCTTTTTTCTAATGATTAGTTTTGTCTGGATGCCAGGAAACTCAGCTTTGCTTGAGTTGAAAGACAGTAATCATGCTAATTTTACAGCTAGCTTATTATTATTGCTTATTTCCTCAGTGCCAGGTATAAGGCTAAATACTTTACATGAATCACCTTGTTTAAATTTTGTAATAACAGTGTGAATCATTATCTCCATTTTACAAATGAGGAAGTCGAGGTTTAGTTTAAATGACTTGTTCAAGGTCATACAGTAATTTGTTGATTTGGGATTTTAACTCAGGTTTGTGTGACAGCCAACCTTGTGCTCTTAACCACACTATTATGCTGGCCCCCTGGATCCTAATCTTACATTTCTATTTTAATTGAGTGTAAGGTTTGGTCAAAACATTGCCTCAGAGCTTATTGGGTGACAGACCCAGAAATGTATTTAAGCATTTATCTGGCTTTAAACTCAGTGCTTCTGTGATGTTGTACATAATAGCTGGTGTCCCCACTTTTGCCATTAAAACAAATCACTTTCTGGCCTGTGTGCTCCTACATGTAACTAATTAGTATTTCCACGTCAAGCATCAAGATTCATTGGAACATGGTTTGCACTAACCTAGTGTACCAGTGTGTACTGCTTTAGGGGGCTACTCTGCACTGTTTTTCTAATAGCTAAGGTATGTAGTAATGTTTTACTTTTAGTTCTTTATCTGTTTGTGTGGCAAGGGTGATTCAAACTCAGTTTTGTGTTTTAATCTTGACTTTATTTACATTTTTTTGTAGCCACCTATACGATAATTGGTCACTCATGAAGACCCTTTGCAGCTCTGCCCCTCTGCACTCCATGCAATCAGGCTTTCTCTCTTTTTCTTTTTGTTACTTATAACTTTAAGTAAAAGAATACAAGTAAATTCCATTAGAAGATTATGAGAATTTTAGAGGAGTGGTCTGTGGTGTAGTGGAAGGAAGGGCTAAATTAAAGATTGCTAACTTTGTGTGCAGAAAGCATTCTACAGGCTTTGATTTACCTGATAAAACCTAACATATTGGGGACTCTTCGCCACCTAGTTGTCTACACCTGAAGTTGAAGCACTAGTAACCAGTTACTGTTCTTTTGTTGTTTTTTTTTTACTTTTAGCTTTGAAACAGTTGCATTCCAGTATTACAGACCAGTTTTATAGCTATTTCTTAGCTAGGAACAGGTGGAATCACAAGATAATGTTATTCTTCAAGGAAAGAATGCAGTGTATAGTTTTCACTTAAAATATTAGGTGTACAATTCTCTTTTCCTATAACACAAGTCCTTCCAATTAATGAGAGTTTAATATTAAGAACTTTTGTTTTCACCACCAAATAAAGTATTCCACTTGCCTAGTATCTAGGAGAATGTTTTCATGGGTGTTTAAAAGGTATGAATGGTATTGGGGATTGGGAGATGGGCATATATGTTAATATGTTTATTAATTTTGTTTAATAACACATGCTAACCATTATAATTGTGCATATTTTTAGAACATCCTTATGAAATATCCAGATACTATAGAATCAGAGCTGGAAGGACAGGTAGCTCACGGATCACCTAGTCTAGTGTTTGCAAAACGTGCCAAATGATAAGAATTACTCGGATCACTTTTTTTCTTCTTTTTGTAAGTTGTTTATTGTAAGATAATTTACAAATATCTTGCTGTCCTTGGTAATTTAAACAATGGACCAATAATTTCTTCTGACCAGGATAGCAGTAAGCTAAAAGCAAAATCAACTGGCTGAATTTTCCTCCTTTACTTTTTGTCTGAGAATGAAACTTGATTTTCATTAATCCAGAGCTATAGCACCAGAAAGAGATGTTTTAATCAACTACTTTGTGATGACAGCTTGGTGGGTGTAGTTGAAAGTCAAGTCAATTTGCTGATCAAGTCAAGACGCATTCTTTTTTTAAAAATATGTTTTTATTGATTTTTTACAGAGAGAAAGGGAATGGGATAGAGAGTTAGAAACATCGATGAGAGAGAAACATCGGTCATCAGCTGCCTCCTGCACACCCCCCACTGGGGATGCGCCAGCAACCAAGGTACATGCCCTTGAATGGAATCGAACCTGGGACCATGGAGTCCGCAGGCCGATGCTCTATCCACTGAGCCAAACCGGTTAGGGCTCAAGACGCATTCTTGCTCGCATTGTCCATGGCCGTCATCCTGGCACTTTGCTCACTTATAGTGGATTCCTTCACAGAGTAGTAGATGGTCAGATGGTGTTTCTGGTAATTCTGCAGCATGTCAGCATCAGTGTCATCCTGGATACTCATGATTTCAGCACTTGCAGTGAATGATATTAAGGGAAGAGATGGGCTTTTCTTCTGTCTTATAAGAGATGACAGACCCGAATCAAGGATGACAGATCCTTCATCAAACTCATACCCAGAATTTAGTAATTTCAGGGCAAAGACTGACACATCTCTGAAAGTAAAGGGGGTTCTTCCATTTCTTTGAATGTCAGCACAAACTGGTCAGAATAAGTCCTATGAAGTATATCCCTATTTTTATCACCACTTTCAAACAGTCTTAAATTTTTTCCTGGCTCACAGTGTAGCCATTATACTTTTCATCGGTTTAACAACCCCTCTGTCTGAGGACACACCAATAAGGCGCTGTTTCTTGTCTTCAGGCACCTTAATATCATCCTTTCATACAGAGCCAAAGATAGTGTTCCATACACTCGAGCTGCTTTTAGCTTCCTTTCAGCTCGGGCATATTTTGCTGCTGCTACCGTTTTTATAGATGACTATAAATGACTATAGATGACTCGGGCGGTCCCTCAGCCCGGCCTGTGTCCTCTTGAAGTCTGGGACCCCTTGGGGGATGTCCACCTGCTGGCATGCCTGGCCTGCCTGGGTGAGGGCTGCCCACAGTCCCTTTAGGGTTCGGGTCCCTACTGGGGTGCCTGGCCAGCCTGGGTGAGGGGCAGAGGGCCATTTCAGGCTGCCCACAGCCCCTTCAGGGTTTGGGTCCCTACTGGGGTGCCTGGCTGGAAACAGGTATCTGGGGTTTATTTAACTTCTATAATTGAAACTTTGTTGCCTTGATCTCCCCCTCAAAGCCTGGGTTACCCCTGGCAACCCAAGGTCCCAGCCCGGCAGGTATCTGGGGTTTGTTTATCTTCCATAATTGAAACTTGTAGCCTTGAGTAGAGCTCAGGGCCCACAGGGCCCTGGCTTCCTCCGTTGCCTGGGGCAACTCCAACTCTGTGGCTGCCACCATCTTAGTTGAGTTAATTTGCATATTTAATCCTGATTGGCTGGTGGGCGTGGCTTGCGAGTGTGACTTGTAGGTATAATGGAGTGAGAGTTAATTTGCATATTACTCTTAGATTAGATAATTTTCTGGATTTTTTTCATTTTTTTATTACATAAAGTATTACAAAGATTAGTACATATATCTCTTTTTCCCCCCCTGCCCTTCCCCCAGCCTCCCCTACCCCCCAGTGTTTTGTGTCCATTGGTTATGCTTAAATGCATGCATAAAATACCTTTGGTTGATCTATTACCCCCCCCAACCCTCCCTGTCCTTGTTGCTGTAATTTGACAGTCTGTTTGATGCTGCTCTGCCTCTGTATCTATTTTTGTTCACCAGTTTAGAATGGTTATTATTATCCATAGATGAGTGAGGACATGTGGTATTTTTCTTTCATTGACTGGCTTATTTCACTTAGCATTATGCTCTCCAGTTCCATCCATGCTGCTGCAAATGCTAAGAACTCCTTCCTTTTTACAGCAGCATAATATTCCATTGTGTAGATGTACCACAGTTTTCTAATCCATTCATCTGCTTCAGGATGTTTTTGATTGACTTTAGTCACCTGGTAATTTCTTTCAAAGTTGCCATATTTCAAACTTGGACCCATTGCAGTTGCATAGTCGGGGCAGAGACCCCCAACGACACCTATGAAGAAAACATGGTGGTACTGGCCCCTCCTTTGGATCATTTACTAAGTATAAGGTCCTAGGCCTCCTTCAGGGACTTCCTCAACATTACAGAATCTCTAGGGAAGGGGTCTTGGAATCCAGATTGTTAACAGTTACCTCAGAGTAGTTCTTATGATTAGGTGAGGTTAGGAAACATTTAAATAGGTTAATCAACCCCTTAAATAAGGAAAGTAAACCCTGAGAAGGAGAGAATGTTAAGTGACTTGCTTAGGGCCACCTAAGTATTAGCAGCAATAGGACTGGAACCCATGTCCCCGAACTGACTCTAGATTGGAGTTTTTTCAACTCCGACAAGCAGGCCTCCTGGTCCCAAGTTGAAGGTACCTGCATCACTAAAATGATCTGTGTCATTGAAAAAGCAAATATTCAGGTTTGCCGTTGATTTTCTTGCAATTTTGATGATCAGTATTTTTGATATCCTGGATTCAAGACATCTTTGACAGGCATTTTGTTACATAGATAATAAGTTTGATTGTGTGAGCTTGTTTTATTTTTAGCTTACTTGGAGTTTTTTACTCTTCTGAGATCAGATTAGGAGGGTATTTTAGGAAATATCTAGATTTCTTGAAGCCTCAGGTAGTTAAATGTCAGATATTTCTTTTGCGTTAACTTGTTTTGGATATTCTTGAATCATGTTTTATTTTTGGTTGTTTCTTCTGTGAGAGTAGTGAAGATTGGATTTGGGACTATAGGCTGCAACTTCTTTGGTTCTTGTAATTTTTGTTCACATGCAAGGCTGTAAAATTTCCATTGAAATACTCATCAAAGCACTTGAAGTATGTGTCCCATTCCCCAGGCTTTTTATAATGTAACCTAAAGTCTTCCAGAGAATCATGACTGGTTTTTAGAGGTTATTTGTGTTAATAGGATACCAGAAGGCTAAGCACAGCCTTTTAGGTCTGGGGACACCATAATTAATTACCACCTCTGACTTAGTATGATCTAGATGAAACAGGAAAATACCTTGTATTGCCTTTTCTCTTGGTTTTTATGGGGGTTACATGCCACCTGCCACCTCTCATACAGGGCCCCAGAATTACTTAAATTCTGAAACATTCTAAACTACTATGAAGGACTGGCTAATTTTACTTAGTATAAGCAAACTTAAACACAATTTAAAATATCATTAATCAGGAAAACTCAAAAAACAGATTTGAGTCAATATAATATTTTATGGTTCGATTTGCTTTTGAATTACTTAAAAATTTAAGAACAAACCTCTGGACTCTAATAAGATATTTACTTTAGTTACGTATAAAGTAGCATATTTCTGAAGGACACCCTTTCCTCTAAATGCAAGTATTTTATTGGTAGAGTAAACTTCAATTTTTATAAGATTTGCTTGGCATATGAGGAATATTTGTTAAACAAATACATGGAAATAGCCAATTATGATTAAATACAATTTAATTCAGTATTGTCTTTTCATCTTCTTTTTCTCAGAATGAGCAAACAAGAACCCCAAATCCTATCAACACAGAAAAGGAGAGACAATAGAAGCAAGCATTCTTTATCATCATCACACAGTGGCAACTCCAGAATGTCTATTTAGAGGGATTATATAGGGGTGGTGGGCTTTGGAAGGCAGAGCCCTCTATAGATGATATGTTTATTAGGTTGGCTGAGGGGTTGGCAATCATCTCCCTATTTTACATTAGTGCTATCATTGGTCATAAATAATGCTGTAATGCTGGTGAGATCCTCATTTCTTGAACTTTACATCTCCCTTGCTGTCAGACTTAGATAGGAATGTTTCTCTTTTTGAATTCACATCCTGTGGGAAGGATACCACCTGCTAATACAAAGATTAAGAAGTCTGGCTGGCGTGGCTCAGTGGTTGATCATCAACCTATGAACTAGGAGGTCACGATTCAATTCCTTTACCCGGATTGTGGGCTTGATCCCCAGAGGGGGACATACAGGAGGTGGCCAGTCAGTGATTCTCATCATTGATGTTTCTCTCTCTCTCCCTCACCCTCCTTCTCTCTGAACTCAATAAAAGTGTATATTTTAAAAAATATGACCTTCCTGGATCTACTTTGGATAAGTAGATCCCTCTTACCCTCTTTAAGCCTCAGTTTTTTTCCATAGTAAAGTGGGATATTTTCTAACTTATAGGCTACTTGGTTTGAATTAATGTGATAATGAATGTCAAAATGCGTCTAATAGAACCTGTCACCAGTGCTCAGTTAACCATTATTTTTGTCATAATAATTCTGTAGGCTCTTCATTGTTCTTGGTCTTTCTCTAGAGATTGCTAATCAAGAGAGACACCTTGGCTCTGTGTGCTCATAGTTGTTATGGATGTTGAAATCTCAAAAGTGGCTATTGGTTAAAAGATTTTACTTTTTAAAAAAATATGTATTTTATTGATTTTTTTTTTTTTACAGAGAGGAAGGGAGAGGGATAGAAAGTTAGAAACATCGATGAGAGAGAAACATCGATCAGCTGC
The DNA here is from genome assembly GCA_004026665.1 of Murina feae. Taxonomy (NCBI): domain Eukaryota; kingdom Metazoa; phylum Chordata; class Mammalia; order Chiroptera; family Vespertilionidae; genus Murina; species Murina feae. Next base: position 11,138 of record PVJC01018871.1, on the reverse strand, counting down.
CTCCTGCACACTCCCTTCTGGTTATGTGCCCACAACCAAGGTACATGCCCTTGACCGGAATCAAACCTGGGACCCTTGCATCTGCAGGCTGATGCTCCATCCACTGAGCCAAACTGGTTAAGGCAAAAGATTTTATTTTTATTGTGATTGAAATTTAGGCTCTGTTTCTTTTCTAGCAGTTGCTGTTACTTGACAAAATGACCACAGGTAACTAATCTAATAAAAGAGTAATATGCAAATTAACCATCACTCTGAGACACCCTAAGCCATGCCCACCAGCCAGTCAGAGTGCCTGTATGCAAATTAACCCAGCCAAAATGGCTCTGGCAACCACAGAGCTAGAGTAGATAGGAGGCTTCCATTGCACCAGGAGTAAACTGTCTGCCTAGGCTGGCTGGGCCTCTGCTAAAGGAAACAATGTTTCAATTATAGAAGCCACGGAGCTGAAGCAAACAGGAGGCTTCATGCCTGCTTAGGCCTCCACTCAAAGTAACAAAGTTTGAATTATAGAAGATAAATAAACCCAAGAAACATGATTCCATCCAGCCTCGCTGGGACGTTGGGTCAATGGGAGCTGTGGGCAGCCTGAAAATGGCTCTCAGCCCCTCACCCAGGCTGGCCAGGCACCCCAGTAAGGTCCCAAACCTTGAATGGGTTGTGGGCAGCCTGGAAATGGCCCTCAGCCCCTCATCCAGGCTGGCCAGGCACCCCAGTAGGGACCTGAACCCTGGATGGGCTGTGGGTAGCCTGCAAACGGCCCTCAGCCCCTCACCCAGGCTGGACAGGTACCTCAGTAGAGACCTGAACCCTGAACGGGCTGTGGACAGCCTGAAAACCGCCCTCAGCCCCTCACCCAGGCTGGACAGGCACCCAGTAGGGACCTGAACTCTGAACGGGCTGTGGGCAGCTTGCAAATGGCCCTAAGCCCCTCACCCAGGCTGGCCAGGCATGCCAGCAGGTGGACATCCCCTGAGGGGTCCCAGACTGTGAGAGGGCACAGGCCAGGCTGAGGGACCCCCCCAAGTACACAAATTTTTGTGCACCGGGTCCCTAGTGTGTGTGTGTGTGTGTGTGTGTGTATATATATATATATATATATACTTAAGGAAAACAGAACAATTGATTACATGTTCTACCCACCTCAGAATAAGAATACTGAGTTTACATGTAAAAAAAATTCTTCATTCTTCTTAACTATGTGACTGAAAATGACAACAAAGTGTAAGAGAAATAGAGCAAGCTCATGCCCTTGAATAACCAAAATTTGAAGACTAAAGGAAGATCTCGAATTACCTGATAAAATCTTATAACACTGATTACATCAAAAGCACCAAAAATGGTAATGTCTAACATAGCAAGTTTTTTGTTGCTTAAAGCAATGTAAATTTGTAATACTTTTGGAAGGCAACCAGGAGTCATTAAAAACTAGTCCTTTGGTTTAGTAATCCCTGCCCCACCTCCCCCTAGAAATCTTAATTCAGGGATATAATTCAAGGGAAGAAAAGAGCTGTTTTGGCTTTTCATGTTGCCATGTATATTGCAACATCGTGAAAAATTGGGAAGAAATATCTAACACTTCAAGGCAGAGCACAGAGGGCAACAGTTAAGAAAATCATAAATGTCAGCTAATTCCAACCATTTAATGATAATTTTGAAGGCTATGTAGCAATATGGGAAAATGTATACAGGTTGTTTTGCATGGTCTGGGCTTCGGCTGTTTGGGTCTGGCCGTGGCTCTTTGGGGCTAGGCTCCGCCCCTCAGGACTAGGTTTGGCTGTTGGGTTCTGGGTTCAGCTCTTTGGGGTAAGTTCTCCCTTTCCCCCCCAAAAAAGTGCAAATTTTGTAACTTGAACTACTGATTTAGATATTTAAGTGAAATTTAAGTATCTTCTATAATAAAAGAGAAACATGCAAATTTGACCGTTACCACCAGCCAATCAGAGCAGCTGTATGCAAATTAACCCAGCCAAGATGGAGGCGGGCAGGGCGGCTCTGCACTGGAAGCCTCCATGGCCGGCCGGCATAGCTGTGCCAGGTGTGTCAGCTCAGTGGGAAGGGGGGTCTGGCCTGGGGCCTACTCGGGGCGTCCAGGAGCAGCTGTCCTGGGTCTGCTGCCTAGCTCTGCCCCCAGGAGCCTCTGCGGGACATCCAGGAATGCCTGTCCTGGGTCCACTGCCTGGCTCTGCCCTGGGGGCCTCCACAGGGTGTCCAGGAACACCCATCCAGGGTCCGCTACCTTCATCCGCCCCCCAGGGGCCTCCACAGGGCGTGCGGGAGCGTCTGCTGCATAGTGCGGAGAATCCGAAGCCAGTCCACTGCCCAGCTCCACCCCGGGTGTGTTTGCTCAGCAGCAGGGCCCCACCGAGGGATTCTGCACCAGCGTCCGCCCCTAGCTTGCCACCCAACTCTGCGCCAGATGTGTCCCCTCAGCGGTGTGGGCCCACCAGGCGTGTGCAATCGTGGGCCCTCCGGTGGGAAACGTCCAGGCCTGCACTAATGGCTCTCAGCCCCTCACTGAGGGCACAGGCCGGGTTGAGGGACCCCCCCCCCCCCCCAGTGCACAAATTTTTGTGCACTGGGCCCCTAGTATTTAGATAAAATCCATCCTGTTTTCTGAGGAAATAAGAAATATTTTGTCATAATGTAGCCATGCTGTCATTTGTGCCATTTTATCCCCTCAGTAGAAAGAATCCTGGCTCTAGATGGTTTGGCTCAGTGGATAGATTTGGCCTGCGGACGAAGGGTCCCGGGTTTGATTGTGGTGAAGGGCACATACCCAGGTTGCAGGCTTGATTCCTAATAGCAGGGGTTGGGGAGGCAGCTGATCAAAGATTCTCCCTCATTGTTGATATTTCTGTCTTTCTCTCCCTCTCCCTTCCTCTCTTAAATCAATAAAAATATATTTTTTTAAAAAGAAAGAATCCTTAGTGTTTAGGGTGAAATAGGAATAGCATTTTAAAGCCCATAAAAATGCATGTGTGCGCACATATGTGTGTACAACAGCTTAGTAAAATTAATTTTGTATGTGAAAAAAAGGAATTTAGGTTTTTGAGTTGCATTTGTTTTTAAAACATATTATTAGGTGGCAAAATGCCAGTTTGTTTATGTTTGTATCTGGACTGCCTGGAATGGAGCTGTTTGATCCTTACTGATTGTCTTTATTAAATAAAAGATTGGTAAAATAGTTGAATTTCAACTAGATTTGTGCTTTCAGCATAAAGCTGTACTTGCAAGATACTTCTTATTCAGACTCTGGAAACTGATGCTTCCTTTTTATCTATAGAAATCATCACTGTAAATCATCAATGTGATTGTTAAAAGGAGACGAAAGAATGTTCTGGAACCACCCATGCTTGAAGCTCAGTAGTTTCCAGACTACCTAATACCTTTTGCTAAAGTAAAATAAAAAACAAACATTTATCTTTGATGAGGATCAGGTATTTGTTTTTATTATATTTCTACAAAATTGTATATTATACATCATCTCTGATAAAAAGATATGATTTTCTTTTTTCCCCACAGAATGTTTACAGAAACTTTATATTTATTTACAGGATAAGTTAGCTGTCACTTAGGCATCTCTCCTAAAGTCTGTTTTTAAAGACTATAAAATAATAACATTGGATCTTGCCCCTACTCCTTTATCTAACTTCCCAAGAAAACTAAGCATTTTAGGAAGAGAAATTGATGTTTGCTTTAATTACATACAATATTGCTTTAAATTGTCCCATGCATATTAGTCAAATGAATTTATTTATTCAGTTTCTTGATATCTAAAGCAGTATAAAAATTTTGGCATGGTTACTCTCCAGTGAAGCTTATCAGTTGACACAGAATTTCCAGCCAGCATTTAATCATAAGCCTCTTAAATATGAGTGGATAGCTAATATCTCTGGATGTTGTTTTGTTTTAATTTATTATTACTTATTGGATTTGAGGAGAGCCTCTCATAGTCTCATAGTGAGACTAAAACAGAAAAAGAACCTTAATTGTCTTAAGCTGGTTTAGCTCACATTAGCTAAAATCTAGCAGTTACTACAATAGATATTACTTTCTCTGTGACCTCCTAAGGCCACTTACCAAACCAGCTCTTAGCAGCAAATGTGAAGATTTGCTGCCTCTTTATACATGGTATAGATGGAATCTTTCCTGTGTTCATTTACCCCACAAGGTTGTTGAGCTCCCAACTAGGTTGAATGGCTTACTTAGCCTCACTGCAAGTTCAGAGGCTAATGTAAGTATTTCTGGTAGAGTTTTTTTTGTGTGTGTGTGTGTGTTAGGGAATCTCTATTTTTTCTTTCTCAGTTTATTATAAGATTTCTTAAGGAATGGGTAGTTATTACTCCCCTTTTCTTGCCCTGGCATCTTCTGTTATCCTCTAAAACTTGGCTTCATACTTGTCACAACCAGAGACTTCCACTATTGCCAAATCCACGTCTGGGTTGTTACCCTTCCTAGCTTCCTTGACTCTTGCTGCTTTTGGCAACAAGGCGAGAATCTCTCTTCTTTCTAGCTTGGTTCTTACCTGTGGTATAGCATGGACTTAATTTTCTTATTTCTCTGACTCCTTCCTTTTCAATTTTAGGTTCCAGGTTTCTTCTTTCCATTTCAAATTAAGCATTCCTCAACAATTTTTCTTCATCTCTCCCTTCCATGGTCTTTTCTCATCTTTAGAAACCTTTTCCTTACTTATCTTTAATTCCTTTAAGCATTTACTAAACATCATATTGTGAACTGTGGGGGATGCAAAGATGAATTAGCTATATTTCCTGCTCTCAAGTAACTTGCAATACTTATGAATTTATATTATTTTTCATCCTGTATTTTATTACCAAATTTAATTGACATATTTTGAAAATGCCTCTTATACATTTTTGTTTTCTCTCCATTCCCACTTCTACTACTCCAACTACTACTCCCTTTTATTTGTGCCTTGGTCAGTGCCTACTGTGTTTTAGGTGCTCCAGAAATCATTTTGAATAAATGAGTGAATGAATGAATTTATCTATCTTGATTATTATAAAACTTCCAAGATGGTTCTCCTATTTTGTCCATTTCATCAGGTATACCTCTGCAAAGCTGATCTTCCTTAAAAATAACTTTCATCTTAACAGTTTATCAAAAAACCTTGTATAAATAAAATAAGATACTGTCTGCTATGTACTGAACTGTGTCCCCCACCAAATTCCTATGTTGAGCCGTAACCCCTACGTGATAGTATTTGGAGATGGGGCCTTTGGGAGGCAATTAGGGTCAGATGAGGTCACGAGGGTGGGGCCCTCATGTTGGAGATGAATGGCTTTATCAGAAGAGTAAGAGAGAGAGAGATCACCCTCTCTTGGCCATGTGATGAAGCAGTGAGAAAGCAGCCATCTTCAAGCCAGGAAGAGGGCTCTCACCAGGAACTGACTCAACTGGCACCTTGATCTTGGACTTCCCAGCTTCCAGAAGAGTGAGAAATAAGTCTGGTGTTTACCATCTATGATATTTTGTTATAGCAGCCCAAGCCCACTAATACATTGTCTTTTTAACTATCAAAATAGCCAGGTTAAAAAAAAATGATCAAAGCAATATGAATAACTTCTAGATGTCTGCTATACAACATTGTACACTTAAAAATTCAAGAGGGTAGATCTCATGTTAGTCTTACCATCATAACATTAAATTAAAAATAAAAGAAAAAAATGATAATGTCCAATTTCAAGGCCCATGAAATGTGAACTCCTCAGATTACCTCTCCTACTAATCTAAACCCCCTCTCCCCCCAACTCTCCTCACTTCGGTCACACTGGCCTTCTGGCTGTTTCTTGAGCACTGCAGACACTCTATGCATTTTCCTGCTTTAGGGCATTTGTGGTTGCTGATCCCTCTCTCTGGAATGTCCTTTGCCCAGTAGTTTTATGACTTTCTCCCTTCCTCCATATCTTTACTCAGATTTCCCCAGGTCAGTGAGGTTGTCTATAGCCTTCCTTTCTAAAATGTCAGCCCGTCTCTTATAACACTTACCTGCTTCCCCTTCTTTTTTTTTTTTTTATCTCTTTCACCATATACTATATTATATCTTTTGCTCACTTAATTTTTTTTTTTTTTTTTAATTTTTGGCCTGCCTTTCCAACCAGAACATATGCTTCATGAAAGCGGGGACTTTCATCTGTCTTGTTCTCTTCTGTATTGCCAGGGCCATGAGAGGGCCAGGCATATAGGTGCCCAATAAATATTACTGAATGACTGAAAGTGTAGTGTGTGACAAAGACTCTTTACAATATTGATGGTTGAGTTAATTGGTATAATCTTCCTAGACAGTAATTTGGCAGTATGCTTCAGAACCTTATGCTAAAAAAAACTAAAGGACAAAAACATTATGCTTTTTGAATATCCTTTCACTTATTAGCTCCACTTCCAGAAACCTGATATCAGGAATTAATCAGAATTGCATGTAAAACTTAAAACATAGAGATACTCATCTCAATATATTAAAATTAACTTTTATATTTTAAAAGTTGTGATAAATACACATAACATAAAATTTGTCCTCTTAACCATTCTTAAGTGTGCAGTTCGGTAGTGTTAAGTACATTCATATTGTGGTACAAACCAATCTCCAGAACTCTTTTCATTTTGTAAAACTGAAGCTCTTTACGAATTTTAACAACAAGTTCCCATTCATTCCCTCCTTCCCCCAGGCCCTGGCAACCACCATTCTACTTTGTCTCTGAATTTGACCACATTAGGTACCTCATATGAATGGAGTCATACAGTATTTGTCTTTTGTGAAGGCGTATTTCACTTAATATCCTCAAGGTTCATCCATGTTGTGGCATGTTAGAATTTTCTTCCTTTTTAAGGCTGAATAATATTCCTGCCAACGTAGAGCTCTGTGCTCTCACCTCTCAGTCTTCCTGTGTGCTTTGGCTTGCTCCATTCTTTCTTGCCTTTTCTTTTTTATTTATTTTATTTTTTAAAAAATTAAAAATTTTATTTTGACAAATAAAAATTGTATGTTTAAGATATCCAACTTGATGATTTGACATAGGTATGCACTGTGAAATGATTACCATACTCAGATTAATTAACATATCATCACCTCCCATAGTTATCTTTTTTTGTATATGTGCATGGTAAAAACATTTGCGATTTACTCTCTTAGCAAACTTCAATATACAATACATTATTATTAACTAACTCATAATCACGGTGCTCTACATTAGATCTTCAGAACTTACTTATAACTGAAAGTTTGTGTTCTTTGATCAGCATCTCCCTTTTCTCCCCTTCCCCTGCTCTGGTAACCACTATTTTACACTCTGTTACTATGAGTTCCACATTTTTTTTCTTTTTCTTTTAGATTCCACAAATAAGTGAATTCATGTAATTTTTGTCTTTCTGTGTCTGGCTTATTTTATTTACATGAACCTCTGGGTTCATCCACATTGTTGCAAATGGCAGGGTTTCCTTATTTTTTAAGGCTAAATAATAATATTTTAGTGTGTGTGAGTGTGTATAATATTTTCTTTATTCATCTGTTGGTAGGCCCTTAAATTGTTTCTATATTTTGGCTACTGTGAAAAATGCTGCAATGAACATGGGAGGGCAGATATATCTTCAACGTAGTGATTTTGTTTCTTTTGGATATACACCCAGAAGTGAGATGGCTGGATCATATGCTGTGTTTTTAATTTTTTGAGGAACTTCAATATTGTTTTCCATAATGGCTGCACCAATTTGCATTCCTACTAACAGTGCAGAAGAGTTTTCTTTTTTCCACATCCTCACTAACACTTGTTATCTTTTGACTTTTTGATAATAACTATTCTAACAGATGTGAGTTAATATCTCATTATGGTTTTCATTTGCATTCCCATGATGATTAATGAATGATGTGGAGCATCTTTTCATGTACCTATTGGCCATTTTATGTCTTTGGAAAAGTGTCTATTCAGATCCTTTGCTCATTTTAAATATAAAGTTATCTATTTTTTTACTATTGAGTTCTTTATACAGTATTTTGGATATTAATCCCTTATCAGATGTATGGTTTGCAAATTTTTTCTCTCTCTCATTTTGAAGGTTGCCTTTTCATTTTGTTGTTTGTTGTGCAGAAACTTTTTGATTTGATGTAGTTCTTCAATTCTTATTCTTTTATTTTTTGCTTTTGTTGCCGATACTTTTGGTGTCAATTCCAAAAAATAACTTCCCTACTTCCCTTGTCCTTTAAAAAATGTTTTTATTGATTTGAGAGAGAGAGGCAAGGAAAGGAGAGACACAGAAACATCAATGAGGGAGAAACATCAATATCCACATGGATAGGTTGCTTCCTGCACGCCCCCTGCTGGAGATCGATCCTGTAACCTGGTGCAGGGATAGATGCGCAACCACTGACCCACACTGGCCTGGCATTTCTTATCCTTTTTATTTTTTATTTACACTTATTTTTGAAAGTATTACAGATGCCTCCCTACTCCCCTGCCCCCCAACCATGACCTCCTCCACCCTCCTCCCACCCCCTCCCAGGCTGTCACCGCACTATGTGTTATGGGTTAAGCATATATACCTTTTCCTTTTGAATGCTGCTGAGTTGAGTTGTGATCTGCAAAAAAGGTCTTTACCTACCTTCAGGCTGAGTTAGGTGCCTTTTTCATTATTATAGTACCTGGTTCATACATCATATCACCATGGGATCTTCTTCCATTTTGATTATTTACAATTATATTCTCCCCTATTGGACTGTGAGCTCATTGAGGTCAGGGATTTTGTTTAGTTCATCTCTAGGTTTGCCACTTAGAGTACTTAGTCAGTGTTTGCTTTATCACTGAAGCCATTTCCACTCTGTGGTCATTGATTGCTTTACCATAAAGACATAGTTTTGACTCAGACTTCCAAGTCCCTCTAGTTCTGACAGTTTCCATAAATAGTTGATGTATAATGTGCAAGGCAGTGTAGAAAATAGAAAGCTACTTTATATGCTATGCAGGTCCTTAAGCAGCATAGCAGAAAAGCCCTGACTAGTTATAAAAAAGAGTTAATTGGTGCAGTAGGGGATATTATGAAGTGCTTTAGCAGTGAGAGAATGGTTTGTTCTTAGGACAGTCTCAAAGGAGGCCAAAGGCTGAGGGAAGGGTCAGAGCCTTTCAGTTGGAGGGAACAATTTTGGGAAAGGCACAGAATCAGAAAAGTTGAGCACTTGATTTGATTGGCTTTTAGGATTCTTTGCCTTATCCATAGTGCACCCACAGGTGGTTTTTTCCATTTTGCCTTTAGGGTACTTTGTTGTTGCTAATCCTCACCTGAGGATATTTTCCCCCATTGATTTCTTTACAGAGAATGGGAAGGTGGAGGGGAGACAGAAACATCGATGTGAGACACATTGATTGGTTGTCTCCCACACAGGTCCGACTGGGGCCAGGGATTGAGCCTGTAACCAAGGAATGTGCCCTTGACTAGAATCGAACCCATGACCCTTCAGTTCATGGGCTGGCACTCTATCCACTAAGCCAAACTGGCTAGGGCCCAGGGTACAATTATTGATACTAATTGAACATATGTATTGTCAGAAAAGTCCTTTATTGGAAAAATTTCTACAATGGAGGACTTTTTAAAGCACCTGTGGTAGCTGTTGTTTCAACAAAAGTATTTTTTATATAAGATCTGTTCTTATATAAAAAACCCCTTTGAACCCAGACTCTTTACTCTTAGGTTAGATAGGTTAAGCATCAGAGGAAGTACATTGATAATAGAAAACTGATGATGCATTATTCTTCAATTCTGAATTTTCACTTGTTTTCTGTAGCCTGAAAGAGCTACTTAACTACGATTTACATCTGGGATGGGACTTTCAGCACCAGTGAGAAAGGAAGGGGTGGGGACTTCAACAGGGTACTTGTTTTCCAGCGATTTACTTTTTAATAAGGAGAATAATCTGCGACACACTAACATAAAGTACCAACTTGGAGAAAACAATATTGTGTTCTGAGAAAGAACTAAACACATGCATTTGTAATATATTAGTGGCCATGAAAAATATACTTCTTGCCCTAACGGGTTTGGCTCAGTGGATAGAGCATTGGCCTGCAGACTCATGGGTCCCAGGTTTGATTCCGGTCAAGGGCATGTACCTTGGTTGTGGCCACCCCCCCAGTGGAGGGGGGGGGTGTGCAGGAGGCAGCTGATCAATGTTTCTCTCTCATCGATGTTTCTAACTTTCTATCCCTCCCCCTTCCTCTCTGTAAAAAAAATCAATAAAATATATTAAAATATATACATATATATATACATACTTCTTACATTTTGAATAACTATTTGCCAAATGCCAGAATTTTTTTTAAAGCCTCACCCAAGGATATGTTTTTTAAATTGATTTTTAGCGAGAGAGGGAAAAAGGGAGGGAGGATGGGGGAGAGAGAGAGAGAAAGAAAAACATCGATGTGTGAGAGAAACTTCAATCGGTTGCCTTCTGTATGCACCCAACTGGGGACCGAACCCACAACCTAGGTATTTGCTCTGACCAGGGAAATGAACCCGCAACCTTCTGGTGTATGGGACCATGCTCCATCCAACTGAGCTACCCAGCCAGGGAAAATGGCCAGAACTTTTTGCTCACAGTAATTGTTGGTAGGATAGGAAGTGTGAACCATTAAAGACTTGATTATTTTCCTTATAAATACTGGCTTGCTCTGAACAAGTTTATAGTTACTAACTTCATTGCTATAAATTCCCCAGTTATATGTTTTGTAACCCCTTCTCTGGCATACATATTAATCGTTTTTATACTGCTTCATAGGTGCTATGATCATTTTACAATTTCCGGAGTTTTAAAATAAACCTATAAAAGATACAATTTTATATTTAATAGCCATGTTTCACAGTGTTCTAAAGCTATAAATAAGTTTACACAGGCAAATGCCTTTGATGTGGAATGCCTTTGTTTCTATGTTTTAGAAAAATGTATTAGTCTTCCAGTGTTCCACGTTATGATGATTTTAGATGCTGGCTAGGATTTAAAAATATTTGGAAATACTTATGAAGAAGAAATGTAGAAAAACACTGGGGAAAAAAACTGGTCTCATAATATTCTTTTTTTCGTTTTGTTTAAAGTATTACATATATCTCCTTTTTCCCTGATTGACACCTCCCCCCCCCCC
>PVJC01018870.1:8156-30947 GCA_004026665.1 Murina feae | reverse complement strand
ATGCTGAAAGGTATCCTTTGAGAATGAGGAAGAAGAAAAAGGAAAGTAAAAATTATGAACAACAAATATATATCAACGAGTGAATCTAAGAATCAAGTGAATAAAAAATCTGATGAACAGAATAAACTGGTGAATAGAATAGAATCAGAGGCATAGAATGGAGTGGATGGACAATTTTCGGGGGTTAAGGGTGTTGGGGCTGTGTGAAGAGACTGGACAATAATTGTACACCTATGGATGAGGACAGTGGGGGGGCAAGGACAGAAGTTGGGGTGAGAAATGGGAGGAGGGGAGCTATGGGGGAAAAAAGAGGAACAACTGTAATAATCTGAACAATAAAGATAAATTTAAAAAAAATAAAAATAAAAAATGACCTTTCTAGCCCTAGCCAGTTTGGCTCAGTGGATAAGAGGGTGGGCCTGTGGACTGAAGGGTCTCGGTGTTTGATTCAGGTCAAGGGCACCTCAGTTGCAGGCTCCACTCCCAGCCCTGGCCAGGCCTTGTGCGGTAGGCAACCAATTGATGTGTCTCTCTCGCATTCTTATTTCTATGTCTCCGCCTTCCTTCCATTCTCTCTAAAAATCGATGGAAAAATATCCTCAGGTGAAAATTATTAAACAAAACAACTAAATTAATAATTGGACAAGATTTTGAGGGCCAGTGGTTAGAACAATAGCACTTGAGGTGAGGGGAATATTTTGAATAAAGGCAAAGGCAGAAAAGTCCTGGGCTTATTAGTGGGAACAAAGAGGTTCAGATTTTCACTCTAGAGGTTAATGAGAGAGACGGCTGGGATCATTGATAGCCTTTTGTGTGAGGAATCTATAGAAAAAGAGGATAGAGCCTGGATTCAGAATGCTCCTTTTACTAGGTGACAGGTTAGGGCAAGCCACAACTCTCAGCTGTAACTTCCTTTTCTGTGGATATTAAATATAACTCAAACTTTTAAGGATCAAGCAAGAAACTTGTGTGTGGAGGTCTTTTTTTTTCTTCTTTTGGCACATTATAAAATAGATATATTATTTAAATGTGAATACTGGAAATGGAAATAGGCAGAGAGATATGTGATACTTGATGTAATCTGGCAACTGCTTTAGATGTGGGGTGATCAGGGAGAGGGAGAGATAAGGAAGACATTTGCTTTCTGGATAATGGGAAGCATGTGGTGCAGTTCACAGGACCAGGGAAGTCAAAAGAAAGAAGAGCTGGTTCTAGGGAAGGTGATTAATTCAACTTTGAATAAATGTAATTTGAAGTGCTGGTGAGATTTCAAAGTGGGTATGTGGTAGATGACTGAAATGTGGGCTTGTAACTTGAGAGAAGAGCAAAGCTAGACATACAGAGTTTTGTGTTTTTTGGAGACATACAGATTTAGACGTACTTATTCATGTTTACTGAAAGCTTACTAGATGCATAAACTTTGTTACTGATTGAATGTTTGTGTCCCTAAATTTCATATGTTGAAGCCCCAATCTTCAATGTGATGACATTTGAGGGTGGGACTTTGGGGAGGTAATTAGGTCCAGAGGGTGGAACTCTTATATTTGGATTTGTGCCCTTACAAGAAGAGACTTGAGAGGTCACCATTTTCCTGGCCACGTGAGGATACAGCAAGAAGGCGGCTGTCTGCAGAACAGGAAGAGGGCCTTCACCAGGCATTGAATCTGCTGGCACCTTGATCTTGGTCTTCTGAGCCTCAAGAACTGTGGGAGATAAATGTTAAGCCACCTTTGTGTTATGGCAGCCCAAACGAAAACAGGCTTCTCACCAGGTTGTAAGAAGATTCCTTTAAGTTTCTTACAACCTGGTGGATTAATTTTATTTTAAATTTTAGAGTAGAAGGAATAATAATAGCTGATATTTATTGAGCACTTATTATATATCAGGTAATATTCCAAGTGTTTTATATTTCAATTTATTTAATCTTTAAATCAGCACTATTTGGTGTCTGTCTCGTAGTATCTTCATTTTTACAGATAAGATATCTGAGGTAAAGAGATATTAAGTAGTTCACAACTTAATAAGTGACAGTAAAACTCAGGCATCTGACTCTTTATATAGTCTTATAGCTTAACACTAAACTATGCTATCTTTTATGAGTGTCTATAGAAAAAGAAAGCAAAGGAGAGAAACTTAGGAATGGCCAGAAAGTGATGCCATTTCCCCCCTACATATAGAATAGTTGTTGTGGCTTCAGTGCAACTATATACTTGAAACAAATAATAAGGTTTCTTTCTCTTGGTGTTCCCACGAAGAACTTTAGATATACTGTATTTAGATATACTGTATCAAATCTCTTGAGCAGTCATCCTATACAATAAAAGCCTAATATGCAAACTGTCCCCTTGGGTGGTTGTTTGACCAGGAGACCGAGTTCAACCACTTGCTATAACGTGTGCTGACCACCAGGGGAGCAGTGCAGACCATGGTGGGCATCAGCGACGCAGTGCTGGCAGTGGGCAGCAGTGGAGGTGCTGCCAGCCCCATCAGGGCCCTGATGAAAGCAGGACTGTGGCGGGATGGTGGAGCAGGTGAGGCAGGATCGCGGGGCTGCAAGGTTGAGGGCACGAGCTGGGGCCCAATCTCTATAAGCCATCCTGAGGGACCCCACAGGTCTCTAGTCATCAGTAAGGAAGTGGGTCTGTTTGAATGAAGGTGACCAATAAAGAGAAGGTGATGGTTGGCTGACTCTCCAATAGCACTAGCCAGGATAGTGTTCAGTCTACAATTAGCATAGGAGATTCTTAAGTCATAGTGAATGAAGTACTTTTACGTGTTTTCATCCTCAAGCTGGAGAAATGAAGTTACGGAAATACTGATTTAAGATATATACCTGAAATGCTTTCAGACAGTTTCTTGCAGTAAAAGCTTCCACAGTGTGCCTGCTATATGCCAGGCACCTAGACTACTTGCTTTGCATTTATTTCATGCTGAATGTCTTGCTTGGCTTTAGCTGAACCTTATTTATTTTTTAACGTGAATTTACACCAGAACATGATTATTATGTTCCTAAGAGAAGCTTTCTTTTAAAGCTACCTCTGATCTCTATAAGGTAACCATTTACAGTTGTGGCTGGCTAGAATAAACAATATCTGCATTTATTATATCAAAGTAGAGCATTGTTTTTGTGTTGAGAAAGTTAATAAACTTGCACTAACTTTAAAAAAGCTTTTTTGTATACCTTAATCTTGTTTGTTTTATTCAGTTAAAAACTACACCTGCTGGGAAACTTTTTGACTAAAATCTTCATACATCTGATATAAGTGAATCATTTTTGTTGTTTAAAATATATATATTTTTTAAAAACCTAACTTCATACTTTTTTAAAAATATATTTTATTGATTTTTTACAGAGAGAAAGGGAAAGAGATAGTGAGTTAGAAACATCGATGAGAGAGAAACATCAGCTGCCTCCTGCACACTCCCCACTGGGGATGTGCCTGTAACCAAAGTACATGCCCTTGACCGGAATCAAACCCGGGACCCTTGAGTCTGCAGGCTGACGCTCTATCCACTAAGCCAAACCCATCAGGGCTATTTTATTGATTTTTTACAGAGAGGAAGGGGGAGGGATAGAGAGTTAGAAACATCGATGAGAGAGAAACACTGATCAGCTGCCTCCTGCACACCCCCCACTGGGGATGTGCCCACAACCAAGGTACATGCCCTTGACCAGAATCGAACCAGGAACCCTTCAGTCCACAGGCCGACGCTCTATCCACTGAGCCAAACCAGCCAGGGCTTACTTCATACTTTTTAAAAATATGTTTTTACTGATTTCAGAGAGAGGAAAAGAGGGGAAGAGAGACATAAAAACATCAATGATGAGAAAGAATCATTCATCGGCTGCCTCCTGCACCCTTCTTCCCTTTCTAAGGATTGAGCCTGCAACCTGGGTATGTGCCCTGACTGGGAATCGAACCAGCAACCTCTTGGTTCATGGGTCAACATTCAACCACTGAGCCACACTGGCCAGACTATAACTTCATAATTTTGAAGTATTTCCCATGTTAATAGGGAATTACTAAATTTAATAAATGTTTTCTTTTAGAATTTTAGATTTACAGAAAAGTTATAAAGTTACAGTGTTTTCATATATGCACTCCCATTTATCCTATTAATATCTTACACTTGTCACACTTTAATGAACTAATATTGATACCTATTAACTGAAGTTGGTATTTTATTCAAATGTCCTGAGTTGTCACATCTTTTATCTGTTTAAAGATCCCAATGAAGACACCATATTACATTTAGTCATCATGTCTTCTTAGACTCTCCTTGGCTGACAGTTTCTCAGATTTTTTTAATTGTTTCTCAGACTTGTTATTAATGACCTTGACAGTTTTTAAGAACAATGGTCATTTTGTACAATGCCCCTCAATTAAATTTGTTTGATTTTTCATGATTATTCTGGGTTCATGGGTTAGAGGAAAAACCACAAAAGGTAACAGTAGCATTTCCACAATATCCTATCAAAAGTATATACCATTAACATGACTTACCACTGTTGATATTAACTTTGACCTGACTCAAGTTGTGTTTTTAAGGTCTCTCCACTGTCAAATTATTCTTTTATCCTCCTTTCCATATGTACTCTTTGGATGGAAGTTCCCATGCGCAGCCCATATTAAGAACCAAGGAGTTATTCTCCCACTCCTTAACAATGGAATGGATACATAAATTATTTGAAATTCTGCATGGGAGATTTGTTTACCCTCTTCAATGTATCTATTTTTTTTTCAATCACTTATTTATATCAGTATAGATTCATAAATATTTATTTTATACTTTGAGTTATAATCCAATACTACCTTATTTTATTGCTCAAATTATTTTAACTTTGGTATTGGGAGCTGTTACAGTTGGTTCCTGTGTTTCTTTGACATACCCACATCACTGAGGAGAAAGAAGCACACTTCCATACTTTCTGACTCTAGAAAAAGCTATCAGGCTTATCTTGTATGTTCCCAGTCGAGGAATCAGTCATTTCTCCAAGAAGGCCTAGCAATTACCAAATTTAAACTTTCATAAAGACCCACATTTTTCAAACAGTTGAGCCAATTAACCCTTCAGTTCCTAAGATCTTCCTCAACTACAACATTAAATTTCATGAGGTAAAGAACTTAATTTTTATCTCCACTGCATCCTCAGAGCCTAAAACACCATGCACAGAGTACACAATTCAGTAACTACTATAGATACCAAAGTCTCAGACATTCTGAAGCTCTATAGCAGGACTCAGGACTGAGTCACAACATAACTTGCCATTCCAATGGAATCTGCCTCGATTTATCATATTTAGACTCCTGTTCTAACATCGCTATGTCTAATTCACTGCATTGTTTTACAGTAAACAAAAGGCTTCCTTTTTCCACTGCTCCTCCCTCTTATTCCACTGCAAGCCAAATGTGTGTTAAGTATTCCCCAGGAAAATTTCCAGTGCAAAGGACTAATGCATCACATTTCCCAGATTTTTTTCTATAATGGCATATTGCCATTTACATCATTCTGCCCAAGCTCTATTCAAATGATCATTTTAACTTGTTATGTGTAGTTTAAATGAAAGGCACAATGCCAAATTCTTATCAACAATAGCAGAAGAAAAATCACTGACAATGAAAGTGCCAGAATTCACTGATACCTGTTTATACATAATGCCCCCTCAAACTCCCAGTTAGTATGCATGTAAAATAAAGCACCTGAAACCTACCAATATCTTTTTATAAATCTGTAAATATGTAGAAAGAAAAAAGCATAAGCTAAACATATACTGTCTTATGTGTATAGGGTTTGATTACAATTTGAAGGCATGTTTCCGCAGTCTATCCAATTACATGCAAAAATAAGCCAAGATTATAATGAGATGGTTCTTCTAAACTTTGTATCTACATTTAATTAAAATATTCATTAAATAATTTGTGACAGCTTATTTTTTAGAGATAGTTTCTGAAAAGGAAAAAGAAAAGCTACTCACTACCGACCAAAAGGAAGACACATTTGTATAGTGTAACCTTTACTCTGGCTAACTTAATAGGTTAAGGCTTGTTCTGTAGATAGCACTGTTAAGTTAAATGCTCTACAGAGGCATATATTTAGAGATTCCCAAGGAAAAATGAGAAGTACAAATTCCCAAGTACAAAACAAAATTATAGCAGCCCTAGAAGCCCTTGTTTTCTTGTGCATACTGGCCTTTCCCAACCCAATGCTGCATCCAATACCTGTACTCTGAACTAAAGATCTTATGACAGAATATATGGTGCTGACCCTACTAAGATTTCAAACTTCACATTGATCCTTACAAAGCCCTGCCTTGGTTGCTCCAATATCCATTGAAACCTTAAATCATTATCAGGAATAAATCTCACATTGAGTCTTTATTAGAAGAAAGGCTTGTTGTAATAAGTCTTTTGTAATACTCCCCTATTGCTCCTTTAGAAAATTAATGGAAAAGACTGTATATAAACTTGTTCAAGTTCTCCGGGCAATCAAAAGAACTGTAATGCTTAGAATTCCTGTAGCTCTTAACCAAACCCCCGCTGATCCTCCATTCCTTCCATAAGAAATCCAACAGCAGTGCTCACACCAGAAGCTTACTACTTATCTTGCTAAGACATATCCTTCCTGCTTGCATTTGGTGGCACTTTTCCACTCACTGTATGGATCCCACATAGAGTGCTATGCAATTCTTATTACTTCTAAGCAACATTCAATAATTTGTCAACTGAAATCCTTTTTTATTCATTCCTTTTCTGTACACTGTTACCATTAAACATGCAGCCACTGAAGCAGGTTCATTGCTTAATGAAACTTGGGGAGTCCCTACCTTCCTGTCAAATGACCAAGAAGTTTGTTTCACTGGAGGAGTTAACCAGGAACTGGGTAATATCCTCTCTTAACACAGAAATTCCACTGTTCATCATCCCCAAAGTTTCAGAAACCTTTCATGTTTCCCAGCCTGAAGTTTTGCCATTTGCACTAATGGCCATGTAGTTGTTCCCTCGGACACAGACTTTTTTCTACCTATGAAATCATTATAATGTACCCAATGCAAATGGGATCAATTCCACTAAAAACTTATTCTGTACTCTTACATGAAAATCTAAGTAATGTCAGAGACTAACCTGATTTACTCAGTCTTATACTGAACAAGTGTAAGTTACTCCTTTCTTCTCTAGAAAGGATCTTACCTAAAGGGATCATTTTCAGGTCCTCCTGTCAACAGCTACAACAGTCAAGCTTCAAAGTGTTGACACATAGGTTTATGTGTCAGTAAAAACAAGCTACTGATCCAGACCACCAGATTTCCATGTCCCTGAGTGATCTTAAACTGAGTCTAATTAAAAGGACTCAGAAGCAGATGACTCCAAGAAACACACAACTTGCCCCAAAACTGCAGCTCAAGTTCATGACCACATATACTGACAGATGCTGCACAAGATTTTGGAACACAACAGAATTATATGTTCTTTTTTTAACCATTTATACACCATAAGCATCTATAGATGCAAGCGGTGAACCTTTTTGAATTAAATTCAAAATATCGTGGCAGTTAACTGATTAAAAAGAACTGCTATAATATTTTTCTGGTGATTTAATTTAAATATAAAATGGAAAAAGAGAAGCCAAGATGGCGGCATAGGTGAACACTGGAATTGCTGCTGGGCACAACTATTACAAAACCACAACGAAAAGAAAAAACGGACACCACCCAGACCCATAGGAAGGCTGGCTGAGTGGAAATTCTACAACTAGAAAGACACTGAGACGTAGAGAAGGTGCGGAAATAAAGTGCAGAGGTATGGAGGCGCGCACGAAGGGGCTCACGGAAAGGGCTGGCAGTATTTCGTACCAGAGGGAAGCACAAGCTCACAACAGCTCTGAACTCCAGTTCCAGGCAAGTTTCTGGGGACTCAGAATCATACAGGAAGGAACTGGACTGTCTGGCACTCGTCTGGCGCCAGGAGTAACTCCAGAGCAGCTTAAGTCCCGGTGCCTCTTACGGCAGGGCTGAGAATTGGCCATAGCTGGTTGCTCTGCCCTGTAGACTCCCTAAGACCCCACCCCACCCAAGCTGCACGCAGAGGCTTTTGCATAAAAAAGGCTGGGAAGCCCCAGGCAGAAGCTAAAATAGCAACTCCTTGGAGTTCTAAGAGACTGTGTATCCAGTGGTCAGAGCAGGACCACCCCGTCTACAACTCCTCAGACCCATAAGGGATGCACTCAGGGGGCAGACTTAGTGGGCACCAAAGCCCCACTGAAGCAGGTCTTGCCCCATAAGGGTGTCTCCAGTATAGAAGTTCTCCCACCATAGACACAGCTGATTAAAGCCACTCTGTCAATGCAGGGAAGCAGCCAAAATGTGGAGACAAAGAAACAGGTCACAAATGACAGAAATGAAGGAGAGCAAACAACTGGATACAGAGTTCAAAACCACAGTTATAAGGCTTTTCAAGAATAGAGACTGCTGATAAATTTAGTGAGACCCTCGAGCATATGAAAAAGGACCAGCTAGAAATTAAGCATACACTGACTGAAATAAAGAATAATATACAGATATCCAACAGCAGACAAGAGGATCGCAAGAATCAAGTCAAAGATATGAATAAGAAGAAGCAAAACCCACCCAGCCAGAAAAGCCAAAAGAAAAAAGAATCCAAAAATATGAAGACAGTGTAAGGAGTCTCTGGGACAACTTCAAGCATACCAACATCAGAATTATAGGGGTGCCAGAAGAAGAAAGAGAGCAAGATATTGAAAACCTATTTGAAGAAATAATGACAGAAAACTTCCCCTACCTGGTAAAAGAAATGGACTTGCAAGTCCAGGAAGCACAGAGAACCCCAAACAAAAGGAATCCAAAGAGGACCATACCAAGACACATCATAATTAAAATGCCAAGGGCAAAAGACAAGGAGAAAATCTTAAAAGCAGCAAGAGAAAGGCAATCAGTTACCTACAAGGGGGTACCCATACAACTGTCAGGTGATTTCTCAACAGAAACTGTGCAGGACAGAAGAGAATGGCAAGAAATATTCAAAACAATGAATAGCAAGAACCTACAACCAAGATTACTTTACCCAGCAAAGCTATCATTCACAATTGAAGGTCAGGCAAAGAGCTTCACAGACAAGAAAAAGCTAAAAGAGTTCATACCACCCAACCAGTATTATATGAAATGCTGAAAGGTATCCTTTGAGAAGAGGAAGAAGAAGAAAAAGTAAAGATAAAAATTATGAACAACAAATTCATATCTATCAACAAGTGAACCTAAAAATCAAGTGAATTAAAAAAGTCTGATGAACATAATAAACTGGTGAATTATAATAGAAGCAGGGGCATAGAAAGGGAGTGGAATGACAATTCACAGAGGAAAAGGGGCTTGGGGGTGTGGGAAGAGACTGGACAAAAACTGTACACCTATAGATGGGGACAGTGTGGGGTGGGGATAAGGGCAGTGAATGGGGTGGGAACTGGGAGGAGGGGAGCTATGGGGGGGGGAGAAACAACTGTAATAATATGAACAATAAAGATATAAATAAATAAATAAATAAATAAATAAATAAATATAAAATGATGTTGTTTTCTCTTAGTATAGTGGAAATGAGCTTAACTATGTTTAATTCCTGATACACGTCAAACATGTTTTCAGATTAGCCTGTGCCTTGGCAGCTACCTACACACCATAATCTCAAGACAGGTACATACATATGTATATACTCAAAACATATACATAGACCACTTCTGGGCCGATCCACTCCTCCTCTGACCAACAAATCCATATGTCACCAGTCTACCAAAAACACTCAGGGACTTTGCTTTCCTAATATAAACCAGAGAATCTCAAGGTCTTATATGTACTCCATTTCTCCTTCCCAAAAAGTCAACCCCAGCCTACCTAGACTCTGCTAGATCACGTTCTTTGCTTGGCAATGCTCCATTTTTGTTTTCTAATAGCCTTTGTTTTTCTCTTTAGTAACTGTTTCTAGGGTTTCCCACTATTAAATTCTTATTCATCTTTCCCTCTCTCTATTTAACAGCATCACCAATACACATAGTCTTCAAGGAAGCTTAGAAATTTACCTATTATCCAATCCAATAGCAAATTTTCTAAAACAGAACTCAGACTACATCACTTACTTGCTTAAAATCTTTCAATGGCTTGCCAAAACACCTTAGCACACACAGTACTTTATGATTTGGTCCAGCCTAATCTTCCTACACACTCACAAGCACCCTTCACCCACTATACACTTTCAATACAGAATGCCTTGTTCACTAACCTCCAACTTATGTACCTGGTTAAATCCTACTAATCCTTAAAAATTGAGCAAAACCATCACTTCCCAGCAAAAAGTGATCCTTAACACCTACGCAGACCTCTCCTGACCTGACCAAGTTCACTTTTCCTTTCTTAGTCTCTTCACAGTATTTTTATCTCTATCATATTAAAATATCACACTCTAAGCTACCTGAAAATCAAAGATAATATCTTCTTAAACCTCTTCTGCTACCATAGTGCCTGACCCTTACAAGTACTCAATAAACAATTCTTTACTGAATGAATGATGCTCTCAGTATGCTAGACTGTCTCTGTTTCTCTTACCCCTCCCTCAACAGTTTTATTGAGACATTATTGACATATAACATTGTGTAAGTTTAAGGCGTACAACATGATGATTTTATATATATATATATATATATATATATATATATATATATTGCAAAATAATTACCACAGAAAGGTTAACTTAGGTTCACTTCTTAAGAGGGAATAAAACCTTTGGTATGTAGATGCTCAGTATCTTCTAGATATCATCTTTTATATAAACTGTCCTTTTAGTCCCACAAAAATTACATAAGGTATATATAATTTTACTGATGAGGAAACTGAAACTCAGAGTCTCAAAACTACCAAGTAGAATAGAAAGATACAAAATTCAAATTTTTCTCAGTTCAAGATCCATACTCTTCCCATTACGTTTGCTGTTTATTTATAGGTAGAATCTAGAGAGAAAATAACCCCCCTCGTGTATTGTTTTATCCCCACCCAAAACATCATTATAAATTGTAAAGGGTATTTAAGAACACATAAGGCAAATTAGAGCAATTATCACTGCACTGGAATTAAAAGGAAAATCAAACCAAGGTAAACCACAAGTTTCTAAAGAGATGAAGTTTCTAAAGGAATCAACTGATCTCCTGGAAAAGAATCTTTCAGGCTGGGACTAATGTCCCAGGGCAGAATCTTGAAGACAACTTTTTAGTAACACTGCAGTAAAAAGGCTAGAGCGAACAACAGGTAAGTGAAATTTAAAAAAAGAGGCTAAGCCTGGCAGGTGTAGCTCAGCGATTGAGCACCGACCCAGGAACCAAGTGGCCACTGATTCAGTCCTTTGTGGACGGCATGCAAGAGGCAGCTAATCGATAATGTTTCTCTAAAGTAAATAAATAAATAAGTAATCAATAAAAACATTTTTAAATAGGAAAAGCGGCTAAGATGAACAGATGTTAATAGAATTTTTAAAACAACATAGCAAAAGGAAACAGAAGCAAACAGAAAAACAAAACTAAGAGAAGAGAGCCAGGAAAAGCAATCTTGATAACAAACAGGTAAACTATCCAGAACCAAAGTAAGTCTATTCAGAAATCTGTTACAGAAAGAGCCTGCTGCCTTGACACAAGAATTTTGGCCTAAAGTCTATAGGAAATTAATTTGATGAATTGACTGCAAGAAAAAATACTTATCCAGAAACCTAGGCTACTGATAGAGAAAATAAAGGGTTAGGCTCGGAAGATGTAGAGACAACTTATAAAGACGATAAAATAACGCTTAAGTGTTAGTTAGGTTTAGGAGAATGACCTGAGAAATCACAAAAGGTACCTGGAATGAGCTATTTAATATTTGAAACAAGGGTCAACCTGAGAGACATGAAACTATATGTAGTTTGAACCTAGAAATGCTCTCATAATATGAAAATTAGCTGTAAACCTGATCTCAGTGAAAAGGGTGGTTTTACAAAAAGAGATAATGAATGACAAGGAAAGACCAGCCACTTGAGGTGACTGGAGAGAATAATCATCTGCTTTTACCCTTAGGTAGTGAAATATAAACTTAATGCAGATTAACTGAACAGCAAAAACCTTAGAAGCTTTTGCTGGTTTGTCTGTTTATTTTATAAACTTCCAGTCTTCATATCTGCATCAAGTAGAAAACCACTTCACTTGAGAGATTATCAGTCAATTGGGAATTTCTAAAACATACAATCCCAATCAAATTAAATGTCACAAAAGATGTTACTCTGCAAGTGAGCAGAAAGCTAATCTGCCCAAACACAAAAATGAGTTCCTGCCACCACACCCAAACTGGTGCAACAGGTTGGTATAAGCGTTAAGATAGAACTATCTCTTAATACTGTTTGACCTAAAACTTTCTACAGGCTTTAAGACAATCATCAGGGGAGAGAAAACAAATGATGGTCCATCTTCAGTTGAAATAAACTGAGCCAAATTGTTTTGTTTTTTTTTAAACTGTCCTTACAAAACTATAATAGCACCCAGAGTTTGCTTCTCATTAGCTAAACTGATAAAGATGAGAGTAAGTTGCTTTACAAGCTCCTCGAAAGATCCAGGTAAGAATTTTCTTGGATGATTGGGGAAATTTTTAAACACCCCGAGGCCCTGCTTTCAACAGCACTTAACTAACTCTAGGATGACCTTAAAAAGCAACTATTAGTCAAATGAAGTACATGATGAGATCAAGAAAGGTAAGACAGAAAAGTCTCCACACATTTTATCAATTAGGGAATTTGTATCCTCACCAAAAGCAGCTTTATAAGAGTATTATTGAACAAACACTGAATTAGCACTTAAATGAAAGATGGGAAATGTGGACAGAAATGAGAGTAGACTACTCTTTTCTAAAAGTCAAACTTGTGTGGACAAAAAGAGCTGCATGTTAGCCTGAAAAACTCAGCGGAAACCTGCATGGCAGTCTGGCAGACTCAGAGACCTAAAGTAACCACAAAGGATGGTCTGAAAATTAATATTTAACTACAAAACAGGTTATGGTGGGCAGTCACATCCTGGGCCAGTATTTTCCCTGACAAAGATCATCTTTGATCTTTATGAGCACATTTTTGTCTTTTTGCCTCTAAGATAACGTATTTGTGAAATGTCTGGATAACTTGCAACTTCCCTTTCTTTCAGACCCCGCCAGGCATAACAAATAACACCAGGACATCCCCTCCTTGTCATTGTTATCAAGTTTACACCAATTGTTGTCAACTGTTAATCCTGTATGCATCTATGTAAAAGAAGCATATGTCTATCATTTCACCCCTTTTACCCAATCCCAGAGATTTCCCTGCTTTGCTTTATCCCACCTCCTTAATCTATCACCAATGAATTTCATGTAACCCACTTACGTATTTTCCTTTGATGGTAAATTTATAAAATAAGGTATGAACTCCCCATTCTCTGGAGCATTATCTCAATTCATTGAGGTTCTGCTTCCCGGCATATGTCAACAGTTTGGCTCAAATAAACTCACAAAATTCTCTACAGGTTTCATTGGTTTTTTTCGTTAACACTTGAAAAGACTAAATACAAAAGCCCTGGCCAGTGTGGCTCAATTGGTTGAATGTAATCCCATGTGCTGAGAGGACACTGGTTCAATTCCAGGTCAGAGCACATGCCCAAGTTTTGGGCTCAGTCTCAAGAGGGGGCCTGCAGTAAGCAGAGCCAATCAATGTTCTTCTCTCAAAAAAAAAAAAAAAAAAAAAAAAAAAAAATATATATATATATATATATATATACACACACACACACACACATATCGCTAAAAAAATCAATAAAAACATATTTTTAAGAAAGAATGCAGGCGTTAAAGAGAATGGCCTGAAGAAGGACTTTTTAATATGGAAAGCATATGTGAATATTTAAATTCTGAAAGAAATAGAAAAATGTATGTGATAAGGCAAAGTTCCAGATCCCAGAAGGAAAATTAATTGCCTTGATGAAGAACACACCGTGATAGGTGTTCTTTGAAAACGCACTCAAGTTCCTATGACCTACTCTTTCATGACACCAAATGTACTTAACCAATGCCCTCACAGGATCCTAAATTCTACTTTTGAACTCATTTCACACTCTCTTTATTGACTGTAAAAAGTATTTACATAATAACAACTAATATTCATGGAGCATTTACTACTTCCTGAGTACCTTATATGATTAGCTAATTAAATTTTTGGATTAATATTTTTCCCATTCTACAAAAAAATAAAATAAGGTTTGGAGAACAGCCACCCAATGAGGTTGCGCTTTACTATCATTATCATTCTAGTTTTCCTCTAAGCCTCTCTTTTTTAAAAAGGGGGGAAAGGTAACACTTTCAATCTCCACAAGCTTTGACTTGATTAAGTTTTGATTAATCACAAATGTCTCCATTAGCTCAGAAGTCTAAAAGTACAATGGTCAAAGTATCCTGTGTAATTCACACCCCATGGTTACTAACTCACCACACCCCAACATACTCCTAAAATCAGTCTTCCCAGGGAATATTTGCCAGTTAAACAAAATGAATCTCCAACTGACTTAACATTCAGTCAGCTGTCAAAAGAGGGGCTGAGAAAAAATAAATTTCTCTTAATCCAAAACACTCACTCAGCCTATATGACCTAAAACATGGTTATAAGGAAGTTACAAATGCTTTTGTCTCCCTTTTTTCTTTTTTTAGCTGGAGGGAAAACTGAGGCAAAAAGAAACTGCTTAGGGGGAAAAACTGTTCAAAAGCCTCCAGACCTCTCTGTCAAGAGATCTTAAACCATTTAGGAGACTATATAACACAGAGCTTAGAAATGAGAGAAAAACACATCTGTTTTCAAATTCTAGCTCCCCACACCTACTAGCTTTGAGCCCTTGGACTAAATACTTAACCTCTCTAAGCTCAGTGTTTGCTGATAATATTTGTACCCACCTATTTCATAGGATTACTTTGAGAATTAAATGAAATGATTTAGGTAAAGAATTTAATAGTCGGCAAACAGAGGTGCTTGCTTTTACTATTATAGTAAAAGGAATAATATCTAACGACAGATTTCTCTGTATCCAGGATATTGGGAGTTAATCAGGATCCCTTAAATTGGAGAAAGGGAACAAGAACTTCAAAGTGTATAAAACAGAAATAGAGGCAAGCAACTCCCTTCCCATTGACTCCTCCACAGCCACCAAGTATTCCATCCCAGAGGAAATGTTTGTATTAGTTGGGTAAAAATAATAACATTATTAACATATAAATTATAATAAGTTTATTGTTGTTAATCTAATCTAATAAAAGAGTAATGTGCAAATTAACCCTCACTCCATTACACCCACAAGCCACGCCCACCAACCAATCAGGATAAGATATGCAAATTAACTCAATTAAGATGGCAGGAGCTGGAGTTGCTCCGGGCAATGGAGGACGCTAGGGCCCTGCAGGCCCTAAGCTCTAATCAAGGCTACGAAGTTTCAATTATAGAAGATAAAAAAAACCCAGATACCTGCTGGGCTGGGACCTTGGGTTGCCAGGGGCAACCCAGGTTTCAAGACAGGGGAACCAAGGCTACAAAGTTTCAATTATAGAAGTTAAATAAATCCCAGATACATGCTTCCAGCCAGACACCCCAGTAGGGACCCGAACCCTGAAGGAGCTGTGGGCACCCTTAAACAGCCCTCTGCCCCTCACTCAGGCTGGCCAGGCACGCCAGCAGGTGGACATCCCCCAAGGGGTCCCAGACTGCAAGAGGACACAGGCCGGGCTGAGGGACCCCTCCCCCCCAAGTACACAAATTTTTGTGCACCGGGCCTCTACTATGTTAATAATAAAGATAGTAAAATGGTCATTTACATAAATCCCTTAGTATAACAGCAACAACAAACAGCAACCATATATATATATATACTAGGGGTCCGGTGCACAAAAATTTGTGCACTGGGGGGGGGGGGTCCCTCAACCTGGCCTGTGCCCTCTTGCAGTCTGGGACCCCTCTGGGGGGATGTCCACCTGCTGGCATGCCTGGCCAGCCTAGGTGAGGGGCTGAGGGCCATTTTCAGGCTGCCCACAGCCCCTTCAGGGTTCATGCACTGGAGGTGGGAAGGCTGGTGAGTGCAGGCCTGGACGTTTCCCACCAGAGGGCCCACGATTGCACATGCCTGGTGGGCCCCCACCGCTGAGGAGACACACCTGGCGCAGAGTTGGGTGGCAAGCCAGGGGCGGACGCTGGTGCAGAATCCCTCAGTGGGGCCCTGCTGCTGAGCAAACACACCGGGGTGGAGCCGGGCAGCGAACTGGCTTCGGATTCTCTGCACTGTGCAGCAGACGCTCCCGCACGCTCTGTGGAGGCCCCTGGGAGGCAGGTGAAGGTAGTGGACCCTGGACAGGTGTTCCTGGACACCCTGCGGAGGCCCCCAGGGCAGAGCCAGGCAGTGGACCCAGGACAGGTGTTCCTGGATGTCCCGCAGAGGCCCCCAGGGGGCAAAGCCAGGCAGCAGACACAGGACGGCTGCTCCTGCACACCCTGCAGAGGCCCCGTGCTCCCGCATGCCCCGGGGAGGCCCCCAGGGGGTGGAGCCAGGCAATGGACCCGGGACAGGCGCTCCTGGATACTCCTCAGAGGCTCCCGGGGGCGGAGCTAGGTAGCAGACCCAGGACAGCTGCTCCTGGATGCCAGACCCCCCCTCCCACTGAGCTGACACACCTGGCACAGCTATGCCAGCCGGCCGTGGAGGCTCCCAGTGCAGAGCCGCCCTGCCAGCCTCCATCTTGGCTGGGTTAATTTGCATACAGCCGCTCTGATTGGCTGGTGGGTGTGGCCGTGAGCAGAGGCTCAGCCAGCCTAGGCAGGCAGTTGCAACAGAAGCCTTTGGTTTGCTCTAGCTCCATGGCTCTTGGCCTCTATCTTGGCTGGGTTAATTTGCATACAGCCGCTCTGATTGGCTGGTGGTAACGGTCAATTTGCATGTTTCTCTTTTATTATATAAGATATATATATATAGATATATATATAGATATATATATATCGCCCTAACTGGTTTGGTTCAGTGGATACAGCGTCAGCCTGTGGACTGAAAGGTCCCAGGTTTGATTCCGGTCAAGGGCATGTACCTTGGTTGTGGGCACATCCCCAGTAGAGGGTGTGCAGGAGGCAGCTGATCGATGTTTCTCTCTCATCGATGTTTCTAACTTTCTATCCCTCTCCCTTCCTCTATGTAAAAAATCAATAAAATATATTTTAAAATATCTATATACATATATGTGTGTGTATGTATGTGTATATATATATGTGTGTATACATATATATGTGTGTGTGTATATGTGTGTGTGTGTGTGTGTGTGTATTAAAAGGGTAACATGCAAATTGACCCTAACAGCAGAATGACTGGGAATGACTGGTCACTATGATACACACTGACCACTAGAGGGCAGATGCTCAATGCAGGAGCTGCCCCTGGTGGTCAGTGCACTCCTCTATAGGGGGAGCTCTACTCAGCCACAAGCCAGGGTGATGGCTGCCAGCACAGCAGTGGTGGCAGGAGCCACTCACACCACCTCAGCAGCACTAAGGATGCCTGACTGCACCTTAGGCCTGCTCCCTGCTGGCAAGTGGACATCCTCCAAGGGCTCCCGGGTTGCCAGAGGGATGTCTGACTGCCAGCTTAGACCTGCTCCCCCAGGGAGTGGGCCTAATCCAGGAGGTGGAAATCCCTCGAGGGGTCCCAGACTGCGAGAGGGCACAGGCCAGGCTGAGGGACCACCCCCCCCCCCCGCCGAGTGCACAAATTTATGTGCACTGGGCCTCTAGTATATATATAAAAACATGGACTTTAGCTCTTCCTTGGCACTACCTATGGAGGTGGCAGCCATCTCCTACTCGGCACCATGACTGCCCTCAGACCCCTCATGAAACCCAAGATTGTCAAAAAGAGGACCAAGAAGTTTATCCGGCACCAGTCAGACCAATATGTCAAAATTAAGCAGAACTGACAGAAACCCAGAGGCATTGACAATAGGGTGCATAGGAGATTCAAGGGCCAGATCTTGATGCCCAACATTGGTTATGGGAGCAACAAGAAAACAAAGCACATGCTGCCCAGTGGCTTTCACAAGTTTCTGGTCCATAACGTCAAGGAGCTTGAAGTGCTGCTGATGTGCAATAAATCTTACTGTGCTGAAATTGTTCACGTCTCCTCAAAGAACCACAAAGCCACTGTGGAAAGAGCAGTCCAGCTGGCCATCAGAGTCACCAATCCCAATGCCAGGCTGTGCAGCGAAGAAAATGAATAGACAGATTGTGTACACATTGTATTTGTATTAATAAAATCATAAAATTCTGCCCAAAAAAATAAATAAAAATAAATAAAAACATGGACTTCACAGGAGTAGCAATGGCAAGTAAAAATATAAAAACATGTGCCCTAACCGGTTTGGCTCAGCAGATAGAGTGTGACCTGTGGACTCAAGGGTCCCAGGTTCAGTTCCGGTCAAGGGCATGTAACTTGGTTGCGGACACATACCCTGTAGGGAGTGTGCAGGAGGCAGCTGATCGATGTTTCTCTCTCATCGATGTTTCTAACTCTCTATCCCTCTCACTTCCTCTCTGTAAAAAAAAAAAAAAAAAAAAAATCAATAAAACATTTAAAAAAAAAATATATATATATATATATAAATATGATTTCCACATTAAGAATCAAAGAAATATCTTTTTTTTAATCTCCACTGTTAAAAATTAGCTTTTTAAAAGTATATTATGTATACATTATGGAAGGATTCTGAAAGTATACACCAGACATATTTCTTGCCCTTAAGAATTTTATAGTCTAGTAGAGAAGCCATGACTAAAAATCATAAACCTGCCATAGCTGGTTTGGCTCTGTGGACAAAGTGTTGGCCTATGGAATGAAGGGTCCCAAGTTTGATTCCAGTCAAGGGCACATGCTCGGGTTACGGGCTCAATTCCTCAGTAAAGGGCATGCAGAAGGCAGCCAATTAATGATTCTCTTTCATCACTGATGTTTTTAACTCTCTCTCTCTCCTTCTCCCCTCCTCTCTGAAATCAATAAAAATGTATTTGAAATAAAAATAAAAAACATAAAACAACCATCAACTTAGTATACAAAAGGTAGTCCAAAATAGGAAAGTTCAATTAACAGAATAAATAATTACCAACCACAGTACATAAAAGCATTGTGTGTGGGAAATAACACCTAACAAGATACACACACACACACATATACATATCCTATCTAATAAAAGAGTAATATGCAAATTGACCATCACTCCAACACACAAGATGGCTTCCCCCATGTGGTCAAAAATGGCCACCCCCATGTGGACACAAGATGGTCGCCACAAAATGGCTGGCAGGGGAGGGCAGTTGGGAAGATCAGGCCTGCAAGGGAGGGCAGTTGGGAGTGATCAGGCCTGTAGGGGAGGGCAGTTGGGAGGGACCAGGCCTGCAAGGGAGGTCAGTTGGGGGGGACCAGGCCAGCAGGAGAGTGGTTAGGGGGTGATCAGGCTGGTAGGCAGAAGCAATTATGGGCAATCAGGCAGGCAGGCAGGCAGGCAGGTGAGCGGTTGGGAGTCAGCAGTCCTGGATTGTGAGAAGGATGTCCGACTGCCCTTTTAGGCCCGATCCCAGTATGATCGGGCCTAAACGGGTAGTCAGACATCCTTCAAAGGGTCCCAGATTGGAGAGGGTGCACACTGGGCTAAGGGATACACACCTCCACCCCCATGCACGAATTTCATGCATCAGGCCTCTAGTCCTGTATAATAAAAGAGAAACATTCAAATTAGCCATCCCTCTGCTACTCTCAAGCCACGCCCACCAACCAATGAGGAGTATGCAAATTAACCCGACAAAGATGGTGGGTAATTTGCATTCACAGAGCAGAGTGGGAGAGCCGGCAGCTTGGGGGGATGTGGCTCCCTCAGTTGAGGAAAACCCAGAGCATGGAGAGCACCAGGAATGCTGGGAATTGTAGTTCTGATGGCAGCCCCAGGACCAGAAGTGGAAGTCCAGAATGCAGGAAGCACCAGGAATGCTGGGAATCGTAGTTCTAGACACTAGAGCAAAGTGAGCCTGGAGCAAGTTACTGTTGCAGTTGGGAATAGAGGGAAAGCAAAGGTGAGACATAAGTAAAATCAGAGTGTCTAGGAAAAATTAAAGGGAAGAGCCCTAACCGGTTTGGGTCAGTAGATAGAGCATCAGCCTGTGGACTGAAAGGTCCCAGGTTCAATTCCGGTCAAGGGCATGTACCTTGGTTGCAGGCACAACCCCAGTAGTGGGTGTGCAGGAGGCGCTGATGGATGTTTCTCTCAAATCGATGTTTCTAACTCTCTATCCCTCTCCCTTCCCCTCTGTAAAAAACCAATAATATTTTTTTTAAAAATTAAAGGGAAGATATCCTAAAACTTCCAGGAAATCTCCACCAATGGAGCAAAGAAAAAAAATGCTTCTATTATTCTGAGAGCAACAAACCAAACTGGGTTGCGAGTCTCAGACAATTCACTCATATGATTGCAAAGACAGACAGAAACTCCCAAATTGGAGAGGGCTTCCCTGGGGGCTCCCAGATTGGAGAGGGTGCAGGTCGGGCTGAGGGATGCCCCCCTTCATGCCCTATCCCCCCAAGAGAACGAATCTTTGTGCACCAGGCCCCTAGACTTATATAATAAAAGAAAAACATGCAAATTGACCGTCCTTCCATTACGCTCAAGCCACACCCACCAGCCACACCCACCAGCCAATCAGGAGTGAGCATGCAAATTAACCCAACTAAGATGGTGTGGCCACAGAGCTGGAGTGAGCAAGAGGCTTGGGTTGCCCCCAGCATGAAGGAAGCCAAGTTTCCTGCCTGCCCTGGCAGTGCTGGGCTCTGCTCAAAGCTACAAAGTTTCAATTATGAAAGATAAATAAATCCCAGGAAAAAAAGAAAAAGAAAAAAAGGAGAAGCTAGGAGCTTGGATTGCCGGGGGGCATGGTCAGCCTGAAAATGGCCCTCATCCCCTCACCCAGGCTGGCCAGGCACCCCAGTGGGGACTCCCACCCTGATTTGGGGCATCCTTCAGGGCAAACAAGCTGGCCCCCACCCATGCACTAGACCTTTATCCTATACAATGAAAGGCTAATATGCAAATTGACTCTAACAGCGGAATGACTGGGAATGACTAATCACTATGACACACACTGACCACCAGGGGGCAGATGCTCAATGCAGGAGCTGCCCCTGGTGGTCAGTGCACTCCCACAGGGGGAGATCTGCTCAGCCACAAGCCAGGCTGATGGCTACCAGCACAGTGGTGGTGGTGGGAGCCTCTCCCGCCTCCTCAGCAGCGCTAAGGATATCTGACTGCTGCTTAGGCCTGCTCTCCGCTGGCAAGTGGACATCCCCCGAGGGCTCCCAGGCTGCCAGAGGGATATCTGACTGCCATCTTAGGCCCGATCCCCCAAGGAGAGAGCCTAAGCCAGCAGGTGGACATCCCCCGAGGAGTCCCAGACTGAGAGAGGGCACAGGCCGCGCTGAGGGACCACCCACCCCCCAAGTGCACAAATTTTTGTGCACTGGGCCTTTAGCCTACTATAATAAAAGCGTAATATTGAAATTGACCGTTTATTCGGGACACCTAAGCCACGCCCACCAGCCAATCAGAGCGGCTGTATTCAAATCAACCCAGCCAAGATGGCGGGCACTGACTGCCTTGCGGCTGGCCCAAGCCGCCTTTCTCCCGCTCCCTGATCCCCTCAAGGGGACTGAGGAGTGGGAGAAAGGCGGCTTGGGCCCGCTGCGGGGCCTGCCTGACCACTCCTCAGTCCCCTTGCAGGGATCCGGGGAGTGGGAGAAAGGCGGCCCCAGGCGCCTGCCTCGCTGCCTGCCCAGGCCAGGCTCCCTGGTCCGCTCCCCGATTCCCGGCCCAGACAGCACCGAGCCCTGGCCACAGCTCAAAAAAGAGAACAACAGGCAGAGGATGGCAGGAGTCTGAGAGATCTACACAGAAGGGTGACTGCTCCAAGCCTCCATGATGTGCCTGGGGGCAGGCCCCCAGCAGATAGACACACACAGGATGACTGCTCTGAGCCTCACCTGTGGCTGTGGGCAGGCCCCCAGTGGTGACACACACACACACACACACACACACACACACACAAGGCGCCTGCCAGACCGGGGCCATCATAGGACATCCACTGAGGGGTTCTGGACTGTGAGTGGGGCAGGCTGGGCTGAGGGTCCCTCACCTTCCCCCGTGCATGAATTTCATGTACTGAGCCCCTAGTATCTAAACTAATAAAAGCGATATAGTAAAATTAACCGTTTCTCCGAGACAGGGTAAGCCACGCCCACCAGCCAATCAGAGCAGCTGTATGCAAATTAGCCCAGCCAACATGGCGGCCGCCACTCACGAACCTGAGTAAACGTTTAGGCAGCGTCCGTTGCAGCAGGAGCGAAAGCGATACTGTTTTCGGCCCTTGGCGGGCAGGCTCCGAAACATGTTTCAATAATGTAACAATCATAGAATCCTCAGGAGCTGAAGGGAACAGCAGCCTGGACTGCCTTACTAAGAGTAACAAAGTCTCATTATAGACGCTGCGCTGCGAGGTGAAGCAGAGGAGGTTTCGTTACCTCAGCCCACCTCAGCTTAAAGGAACAGAAACCTGCGTCCAGCCAGCCTTGCTGGGACGTTGGGTCAATGGGAGCTGTGGGCAGCCTTAAAGCCCCTCACCCAGGCTGGTCAGGCACGCCAGCAGG
>PVJC01018869.1:0-30822 GCA_004026665.1 Murina feae | reverse complement strand
TAACCGTTGAAAGGAACGAGTGGTATGATACATTTGGTTCAGTGCCAGGGACACAGAAAGTTCTAGATGTGGATTAACTCTTTGTAAGGTGATGATGATGACAGTGGTGATGAAGGTGATGATGATGACGGTGGTGATGGTGATAATGATGAAGGTGATGAAGGTGATGAT
Organism: Murina feae; assembly: GCA_004026665.1. NCBI lineage: Eukaryota > Metazoa > Chordata > Mammalia > Chiroptera > Vespertilionidae > Murina > Murina feae. The sequence continues at coordinate 30,651 of PVJC01018869.1, read as the reverse complement.
GGTGATGATGGTGATCATGATGAAGGTGATGATGATGACGGTGGTGATGATGGTGATGGTGATAATGATGGAGGTGATGATGGTGATGGTGATGAAGGTGATGATGGTGATGATGGTGATAATGATGAAGGTGATGATAGTGATGGAGATGATGATGGTGATAATGATGAAGGTGATGATGATGACGGTGGTGATGATGGTGATGGTGATAATGATGGAGGTGATGATGGTGATGGAGGTGATGATGATGGTGGTGATGATGGTGATAATGATGAAGGTGATGATGGTGATGGTGATGAAGGTGATGACGGTGGTGATGATGATGATGGTGATAATGATGAAGGTGATGATGATGGTGGTGATGGTGGTGATAATGACGAAGGTGGTGAAGGTGGTGGTGGTGGTAGAGATGATGATGATGGAGATAATGTCTCCTTCAAATGATAGTAGTCACAATTGGCATATGGCATAGTGGAGTCAGGATTATTTTCTCGGTGGAAAAATAAGGTAATATGTTTCTAAAGTGTGATTTTGCAATATATACCCAACCAGTGGAAAAAGCAAATTTCTTTTGATAAGTGATTCGCTTTCACACATTTATGCTAATAAAATCTCAGGAAGTCCTCTTCAAGGATTTACTTCCAGGGTGTCTGTCACAGTATTAGTTATAGGAGCTGCCATAACATTGGACACATAGGGGGCTGGTCCACGCTCGGGGCACCCGCATGGGAGAACCGAGTGTGGTGGCTAACCGAGAGGTCGTAGGACACAGTTTACCGACCTGAACTCAGTCCCAGGGTCTCAGGTGGAAATGGGCGTTGCAGTCACATACCCAGAAAAAAAAAGTCTGTGTCTGCTCTCCAGAGGTTCCCATGTGATGTCTGAATGGAGGATGGTGGGCAATGGGATCCTCTCTCTCTCTCTCTCTCTCTCTCTCTCTCTCTCTCTCTCTCTGTCTCAGAATTTTCCAACATCTTCTATGAGCAGGTGGTAATTTTATAAGCAGAAAGACGGAACACCCTGCTGGTAAATATTCCCCTTCAATTATCAGAAGAAGACCCCCTGGGAATTTGGGAGCTGAGACTGGGGGCTAGTGTTTAGGATTTGTGGTGTGACCGCCCCCCCCCCCCCCCCCGTCTTCAAGTCTTTGATGCACAGAGGTGAGGGGAAGCTGCTCAAGGGTACAGGGGCAGAGGCCATGCCTTCGCCGGGAGCTGCAGAGGGCCAGGAGGTGCCAGCGTCTGGGACACGGGTGCCCTCGTGGGCTCCTGCTGCATCGTCTACTGGCACTGTGTCCCTGCACGGGGCCCTCAGCAATGTAAGCACAGCCTCATGCGGCAGCACCACGGGCTTAGCCCGCAGGCCAGGAGTTAAATATAGACCCAGGGCGCGCTAGAGGACTGCCTGGGCCTCTGGCCCAGCTCCTGTCTGCGGGAGCCCCACCGTGATGCAGAGTCTGGCTCCTCCTGGGCTGGCAACCTGCCTGCCCTGCCTGCTGCCTGGTGTCGGCTCCCGGAGGAGGCACGGGCCCAGCCCAGCCCTCCACGCAGGGCAGGGACGGACCCGGTGCTCTCTGAGGGCTGCCCGCGAGGCAGGGGCCTTTGGGGGTGACTCTGTGCGTTTTGGGTAACAGGGTGAGGAAAACCCTGGAAGGCCACCTGGGCACCTGCCCATTTTGTTTCCACCTCCTGGGGCAGCGACTTTCGACCTTCCCTCCTCCTGGACGCACGAACTCATAACCAAAACTCTGCAGCCACCCCCAAAATATACTTTTTGCCAACCCGATGAAAAATAAGTATAATTTTTATTGATTTACAAAAACAGATAACGGAATTACTACCCTTTTTGCTCCAAAGTGACTTAAAAAAAAAAATCAGGTGCCTATCCTCGTAGCGAAGGATTTCTGGTACCAAGAATGAACCAATCAGATGCATCCTTCTTATGCGACGTGCCCAATAAGATTCGCCTTTATTGTATGACCCGTATATTCAGGCCACGCACACCGGGCAGCTCGGGCGTCCACGCCGGGTGGATGGCTGTTGTCGTGTCGGCTGTGTTGTTGCTTTCATTTGAGAATCTCAGGGAAAAGAGGTGAGTGTCCTGCCCCAATGGGCAGGAGTTGCGTCTGAAACATTCTCGCCGGACGTGAGAGCGTTGGAAATCGCTGGTGTAGGTCGACGGACAGAGAGCAGGCGTCCTGTGCGGCTCTGTGCCAGGATGCGGCAGCCCCGGGGCGGGTCCCAGGCCTGCGGCTCCTGCTGCCTCCGAGATAAAAGCCTGACAGTCCACTCACCTTTCTCTCAGGCTCCTTCTCTGATCCCTCTCCCTTTTCCCCTCCCCACAGATGACTCAGTTTAACTTCTTTCACACCGAGTCCCCCCTTCCTCCAGGAAGCCTTCCTGGATTTGGGGGGGACTTGCTAGTTCTTGCCACAGGTGACGCACTTTCCTCGTGGCCTCACCCCGTGGTTTGCTTGTAACTTCCCTTCCGCTGCCTCTCTCTCTCCTATCAGCCTGGTCTATCCTGGCCGGCCCCGTACAGTACTCGCTTTATTGAACGAATGATTGTATAACACGAAGAAGATACGGCCTTTCTTTACAGAGGAGATATACGCGGGAAGATGCATTCGTGTGATGGTGGCGGGTGGTTTTGTCGAGAGGAGGCGGCTCTGGGTGTCCTCGGAGAGGAGGAGCCACGATCAGGTCCCTGAAGGGGTGACGAGAGAGTTTGGGGCGCAGGACACTGTGCAGGAGTGAGCTCTGGGCACATCGCTGCCGCATCAGGCTGAGTGGGCCTGGCCTGGGCACATGGCTGACTCCAGGGCCTCCTGACAGCCAGGCCCCGGACTGGGGCTGAGCCTGGCAGCGGGCGGGGCTGGCTGGCCTGCCCACCCGGCACCACGGCATATGCCCTGCCTCCACCTATTCTGGGCACATCCCTGGCTGCCCAGCTGCCACTGCCGCAATGATGGCCACACCGCGGGGGGTGCGTTGTGGCCCCCCCTCCCCCCGCCTCCTTAGGACTTTACTGCTGTTTCCTGCCGCCGTTCAGGCTTATCGGACGCAGCCGCCTTCTGCTTGTCTCTCAAGAACGGCGGTAATTCCCATCCATCACGGGCGGCCAGCTGCTGCGGGCAGCTGTCAGGGCAGGCTCTGTGCTCCCTGACACGCCGGCCCTGACCTTGGGGAGGTGGCAGCGCCCAGCCAAGTGCCTTCTCGGGAAGGCGTGGGGGCCAGGCCCTTCTCTGAGCACAGGTGACTGCTTTGTGCGTGTGCTGTGGCCCCGACCTGCTTGTCCATGGCCCGGTGTCTGCCAGGGACCACGAACTTCCCAGTGCAGGGCACTCTTCTGCAACTAAAGGTCCTTTTTTAAAAAAATCTATTTTTATTGATTGCAGAGAGGAAGGGAGAGGGAGAGAGAGAGAGAAGCATCCATGATGAGAGAGAACCATGGACCGGCCGCCTCCTGCACGCCCTGCACTGGGGATGGAGCCCGCGACCCGGGCCTGTGCCCTGACAGGGAATCAAACCCTGACCTCCTGGCTCATAGGTCGAAGCTCAGCCACTGAGCCACGCCGGCCGGGCCCACGAAAGCATTTATCTTAGGTTTTCTCCACGTGTGAAAGGATTGTACGGTAATTGCAATAAAAATGGGCAACCTTGTTGGCTGTTTCCCAGATTCCAGGCACATACTCATCACTCCATAAGGACCCTCTAGTTCACCGCTCAGAACAGGACCATGAAGTAGGCGTATGGTTTCCATGCCAGGTAAGGAGCCTCGTCCAGAGAGGTTGTTTAACTTGCTCAGTGTCACACAGTGCGGGAGTCGGGGCTGGGAATCAAGGCCGGAGCAGTCTCCTTTCAGAGTCACACATGTGCCCCCTTGTAGGAACTTTGGAAAACAAAGAGACACACCCGTGTGAGATGACATTGCTCCAGGGCCTCCCTCACGCCCCCGGGGATGGAGCCCGCCACTGAGGTCCCTGCCCTTGATGGGAATTGGACGGTGACCTTTCAGTCTAATTAGGGAGCCAATCCGGCTAGGGCACTAATTTCCCTTTTCAAGCACAACTCCATCCTGATAGTTTCCCTTTCATGGTTTTTCTACTCATTACTTCCCCACAATTGTGATCATACTGTGCAATCAACTTTGTCTTGTGTTAGAATTAATATCATCCCCTAAACGTCGCTCACAGGTGTGTGTGTCATCACCGTTTTGTGGGTTTACTAGCTTTTCCTACTCCCTTTCTGTCGCGTACGGAGTTGTACCCAATTTTCGCCAAGTGATAAAATGACATTGTAGGATGGGAGTGTGTGTGTGCTAGTTACTATGTGCTCAGCTTCTCTTAAGGTCTGTACATACAGTATCTGATTTCTTTTCAAGGTGACCTTCCAAGGTAGGGAACGGTAACTCCCCCATTAAACAGATGAAGAAACTGAGGTTTAGTGGTTCCATCACTCGCCCAGGTTTGCACAGTGGGCAGGTGGGATGCCAGAGGCCACACTGATGTCAGGTGGGCACAGGACATGCTTTCTTTGGCCACTAGACTATATGCTTGGACCTTAAAGCTTTCCCATCGGCGCTCTCTTTGTCTGGATAGAGTGGCTCCTGCGTCAGAGGAGGGACCATGACTTAGTGCGTCAGAGGCACTTATACTCCGTTTCCACGGCCTCTCTCCTGCCATCCACAGACATCGTCATGGGCTCCTGTGAAGGGTGGTTGACAGCCGCCGTTCTCAGCGGCTGGTGCCAGCCAAATCCGCTGCTTCTCATGCTCTGCGTCCGTCAGCGGCGGGCTCTGCTGCGGGGCCGCTGCACCAGCACCCACACTTCGTAGGTTTTCCAAGGGGACCCGCTGGGCCCTGCTGATGCATGCCCCGAGGTCTGAGCTTCAGTAATTGATTGCACTTTGCAAAGCGACCCTGCGGCTTTGGTCTGTGCGAGATCCACGCAAGACCGCCTCCACCCGGCCCCGCTCAGAAGCCGCTCCCTCGTTCGCGTGTGCGTGAACGGTCGGGTGTACGGGGCCGTTAATAACAGCCAGCTTGGCGCGGGGACCAGGCTTCTACAAGGGCCTTAAAATATGGAGCGCCGCTGCTCAGACCTCCCCGGGTCCCGGCGCGCGAGGACGAAGAGGGGGCTGTGCTTGCGACGTGTGGTGATGCATAAATATTAGCCTTAAATAACCGTGAATACCTTGTTTCCTGGAAAGATTAGTGGCGCTTCCCCGTGTGATAAATTGTGTGAGTTACAGTACAGACCTGTCTTCCCACTGTATTATCCCGCAGCCTTTAAATAACAGAGTCCAAATTATGCTGGGCAGGCGGGGAGGATGGCCGGCCAGCTTCGGGCAGGGAAGCACGAGTCGGTTTATTATTCTGTTTCTGCCTCTCTCTCCCCTTCATTGCACTCTACCTCGGTCCATTTCTCTAAGTCATTCTCTCTCTCCACCCTGTTCCCCCCCCCCCACTCTGTCTCTCTGACTCTTGACTTCTCCTTCTAACTTCTGTGAGCCATGCCCGATGTGTATAAAGCTGATAGAGTTCTGAGCCCCTTCCGTGTTCCATATCATTTACTTCTTTTTTTAAAAATTAAATATCTTTTTATTAGTTTCAGAGAGGAAGGGAGAGGGAGAGAGAGAGACAGAAACATCAATGATGAGAGAGAATCATGGATCGGCTGCCTCCTGCACGCCCCCCACGGGGGATCGAGCCTGCAACCCTGACTGGGAATCGAACTCGGGACCCTTCAGTCTCCAGGCGGATGCGCTATCCACTGAGCCAAACCAGCCAGGGCCATCGTTTACTTCTAACAACAGCCCTGAGAGGTGGGCACTGCCCGCTGTGGAGATACATTCACGGCGGCACAGAGAGGTCAAGAAGCTTGCTTAAGGTCACAGAGCGAATGAGGGGGTGCAGCCTGGATGTGCACCAGGGCGGCTGGGCCTGGGGAGCAGGGCTCCAGGCCCCTGTGTGGATACTTCTTGCAGGAAGTTAGCAGCCTCGACTTGCAGCGGGGGACCCTTTGGCTGTGCTGGACTCGGGGCCTCTGCTATGTGGTGGGTGGGGTCTGCTTCCCCCATAGCTCCGCTGGCTTCTCACTTTCTTCCTGGTGTTTTCTGGGGGGAGGGGAGCTGATGCCTGGCCTTGCAGCAGGAATATCGAGGGCCTCCGCCACTGGGCGAGGCTCCAGGGGGACTTCTGTTTATTGGCACTGGGGCTGGGGAGCTGCATGGACGCAGAGCGACCAAGGCCAGCAGTGGCCGAGGGCTCATTCTTCCGGACGGAGAGAGGCCCCAGGTGAGTTCCTGGGGTGTCGGGGGCTGGAGGCCAATGGTTCAACTGGGCAGGAGCAGGGAGTTCCCACAGGAGCTGGTGAGCAATCAGCGAACCTCCCCGTTTCCCACCCATAGGGCTGGGGCGAGTTTACTTTCCTCACCCGCCCTCTCTGAAATCCGAGCCTTAGGTGCTTTGCAAACATGTCACTGAATCCTCTCACCAGGGAGCTGGGCCCAGTCTTAGAAAAATGGAGCAAATTCCCAGCTTCGCAGAGGTCGCAGGGCGGGGTGGGCTGAGCCCTGGTGGTCAGGCGGGACTCGGAGCTGGAGGCTGTGTGTGCGGAAGGTGGGGCGGGGAGCTCCCTTTAGGAGCCCCCCAGGCAGGCGGTGTTGGGAACCGGATGGAATCCCAGGCCACACGAGTGGAGCAGGAGGAAGGAAGGGGCCAGCGGTGTGGCTCAGAGGATGAGTGGTGGGTGACCTGTGGGCCAGGAGGTCAGGGTTTGATTCCCGGTCAGGGCACCTGCTCGGGTTGTGGGCTGGATCCCTAGTAGGGGCGTGCAGGAGGCAGCTGATACATGTTTCTTTCTCTCTCCCCCTCTCCCTTTGTCTCTGAAATCAATAAAAATATATTGAAAGAAAGAAAGAAAGAGTGAAGCAAGAGGCTCTGGACTGAGGCGGGGCACAGCCTTCCCTTCGAGCAGTGGTTCTCAACCTTCCTGATGCCTCGACCCTTTCTAACAGTTCCTCCTGCTGGGAGCCCCAACCACAGAATTATGTTCTTTGCTACTTCCTAACTGTCATGTCGCTGCTGTTATGAATCGTAATGTAAATATCTGATATGCAGGATGGTCGTAGGCGACCCCTGGGAAAGGATCGTTCGACTGCCAAAGGGGTCGCGACCCGCAGGTTGAGAACCGCTGGCTTAGAGGCTGCACCGACCAGGAGTGGAAGGGAGGGGGAGAGACAGAGAGAGGGAAACATCAATGTGAGAGAGACACACTGTCGGGTTGCCTCCCGCATCTGCCCAGACGGGAGTGGGGGGGAGGGGGAATACGGCCTGCAGCCGAGGTACATGCCCCAAGGCAATCGCTGTGCATGAGCTGAGGGGGCCGCAGAGGGACGGAGGGACATGGCCCACCCCTAGGCCCCCGCACACCCAGCGCCTGGTCAGACTCAGGGGAGGCGGTTCTCCGGTAGGCGGTTCTCCAGGAGACCTCTCTCCACTCGGGTCCTGACTGTCTGGACGTGGGGACGCGAGCTTTAACCTTGAAAGACGAAGATGTGCTCACGCAACCAGATAATTCTGTCATTAGATGTCACAGCCGCCGGAGGGGACGGTGAGGGTAACCAGTGTTTTGAAGTTCTGAACCTCTTGTAATTGGATGAGCCTTTAAGAAATATTCCAAGTTAAGGCGCATTACACTGTGTTCCACAACACGGAGACAGCCTGGCAAGGAAACATTATTCTTAGATTTACAATTAATTACCCTATTCTACACCTTGCATCCCATTTGCATATCTTACAAGCGCCGTAAATTTCCGTGGGACTCCCCGTTATTTAAGATCCTGCAGCCGAGCAAAAGTTTCTTCAGGGATGACTTTCTCTCCATCGCGGTGTCCGGAGGTCCGTGGATCTGGCTCCGCCGTGCGCACCGGGTTATAGTGTCCGTGTGTGTGTGTGTGTGTGCGTGTGTGTGCGTGCGTGTGTGTGCGTCTCATCATTTGGCTCCCGTTCCTCTTGCCCTCTCCTTTATTATCCCCCCAAAACCGGAGACCGACTGGCGGCTGGAAGTCCGAGTGAGTGGTCAGTGTCCGTCCGCCACGCCCTCCCTCCCCCACCTCGCACCTCTGGGGGCGCCCGGCTCGCTCTGTACATCGTTCTGGTGCCGACCTCATTCAACAAATAGGACCTGACACAGAAGTGGCAAGAAATGAAATTTCAGGCCACAGGTTTACTCCTGCCTGACGATGGGTGAGCTCTGCCTGGTTCCCCCCCCTCCACTTTCCTAGTCCCTCGTATGATTCCACTATTTTTGTGATCTTTCATTTGACTGAATGGGTGGTTCGCTGTGAATGTTGTGTTGGATTTCCTGAGGCTCCATCACACCCTGTAAAATGGTATGTACTTGGTAGAATGCCATGAACTGTGCTCACCTTCAGGTGACACCCATGTAGCATGTGCTGGAGTCCATGCCTACATGCATGTTTTCAGAAGTGACCCTGCAGAAGGGACCCCGCTCAGAGCCAGCCTCCAGGGTCGCGGGCAGAGCTGTAATAGTCAGTTGGGCGCCGTGACAAATGCTTTCAAAGATTTTTAAAAAAGAAATAAATGTTCCAACAGAAAGTAACCAGCGGTTTCATAAGACCGTATTTTGTTTAAAAGTCACACACATGCCCGCCTGGGTGGCTCCGCGGGTGAGCGCCGACCTAGGAACCAGGAGGTCAGGGTTTGATTCCCGGTCAGGTCACAGGCCCAGGTTGTGGGCTCGATCCCCAGTGGGGGCCGAGCAGGAGGCAGCCGATCCATGATTCTCTCTTGTCATCAATGTTTCTATCTCTATCTCTCTTCCTTTCTGAAATCAATACAGAAAAATATTTTTTAAAAAGCCACACACAGGACAAGAGCCGGCATCACCACAGGAGGATTTCCCGTGGCTCTGTTGCTCTCTTCCCTGTATTTTATTGCAAACATCGTCCAAACCTGGGATACCATCTGCGTAGACACCGCCACACGGTATCACGTAGGTCGTACGGGACAGCAGCCGGTGTGAGAGCCGCATCCTGTGCTGCTGGAGCGAGAGGAGGAGGACCCACCCCCACCCTGTCATTGTACTTGGAGCAGAACCAGGTAATTCCCCAGATTCCTCTTCTCGCTTATTAATTGGTGGTTTATTAAAGCAATTTTTAAAAAGCAGATCCATTGTCATTCCTCCATTACAGCTACCAGAGAACTGAGAGGTGACCGTGTCAGGACCCCGGGAGGGCCTGGCGGACAGGCTGGGCAGGAGGGTGGCCGGCACCCTCCCCCTCCAGAGGGTGACGTGGGGCCGACCGGAGCCTGGCCCCGTCCCAGAGACCGACGCTTCCCACCCGCCCTTTGCTTTCCGCTCGTCCCTCCCACCCGGGGTCTTCGCACTCCTCCTGGGAGGTGGGTGCACAGGGGAGTTCTTACACATTTATTAATTTCTGACAGTGACGTGCTCCTGGCGACGGGACGTGTGGGCGAGTGAGTCCCGGGATTTCAGAAAAGTCTGTTCATCCTGGCGTGTGAGGGGCCGCACGCCGTGCGGATGAGAAAGGGGCTCGCTCCTCGTCGATGACAATAACATCGTATTCCTATTTAAAATCACTTTTAAAAGCCTCCTGAACGTGTGCATCATACTCATTTTTTTCCAAGAAGATAAAGCTACCCCTCGGATGAGCTGCCCTCGACTACCTTGGCAAAAGTACCCCAGTAGCAAGAGTTTTCCTGGTCTCATGTCCTATATACATCTGTTAAATTACTCCGAGATCTCATTAAATAAAGCTAATGTACTTGTAAAACAGTAGGGAGAGACAGTTTATCATTGTAACTGTTAGAGAGAGCCATTCGCGTGGGGAGGGAGCCAAGAAGACTAGGTATATGCTGGTCAGTGTGGATGCCGCCGAGTCATAAATCTTCGCTCTTTCCCGCCTAGTTATTGTGTATTTCTTTAGGTGGGAGATTGATTGTAGCCGCCGAAGACGGATTTGCCCTGGTCCCTTTCTTCTCCTCCTCCTCCTCCTCCTTTTTTTTTTTTTTTTATACTCCTGATGCTCCGCCAAGGTGATAATGCGGCTCCCACCCCCGCCCCCCTGCAATCATTTGTTTCAGATTAAAAGCACGAAATGGCACAAAGAACAGGGAAGGTTGGTCTCGGCGGTCGGGCCGACACGAGGGCATGAAGATGTATAACGTCCCAGGTGGGAGGACGCCCTCTCGGGCCCCAGGATTTATAGCCGCTCACCTGAAGGAGAGACGGGGGCACGCACGCCGCCAGGTACACGGGAGGCGCTGCCTCGGCCGTGCCGCGCTCGCGAGCAGATGGTAAAGGGGCTTGATTTGAAAACACGGAAGCACTGTGTACGCTCGAAACCGTGACAATTGCCATTTTATCGCCTCCACGCCGGGAAGAGTGTGCAGGGGCCGCTCGGGGCCCGGGTGGGGAGGAAAGGTGCTGCTCATGAATACATGGAGACGCGGAATTTATAAGGATCCATGTAGTCGCCAAATGTTGTACAGCATGTCGGGCTGTCATAGCAGGCGGGCGGGCCCACATAAAATACCAGCTTCACCTCGGGGGTTTTGGAGCTTCATTGAGATGTGGATAAAGTCCGTCGACGGAAAGGCCACCTTCGAAAGGGGGGAGTTATGTATCTGCGAGTGTCGGGGGTCCTGCGGCCGCGGGCTGGTGGGCCGAGGTGTCAGGCTGGGGGTGCCCTGGCCTGGGGGTGGCATGTGGGGCTGGGATTCCCTGCTTTGGACTCCCCGCCTTCCCCTGTGAGGCAGCAGGTTCAGGGAGAGGGGCCTCGTGGGCAGGACAAGTCTTCCTCTCGCTGTGCAGCCGGCTCAGCTACGGGTATGTTTGTTCCACTGGGGCCCAGCTCGCCCTGCAGCAGAGGGGGGGGACCCAGGGGGCTGCATCAAGGGCTGGTGGGCGACGAGGCCGGGACACGGCAGAGGGAGGGCAGGGGAGTGGGGGAGGAGCATGGCTCACTGAGCTTGCTTGACATCCCCGTCCTCGGCAGCCCCACCTGTGAGGTGACTCCCGGGGAGAAAGGGCCCCACCCGGGTCTGGCTCCCCACCCCCCACATCCTCCATGCCCACCGACGGCCGCTGCTTCCGCTCCAGGCCTGAGAACCCGCTGTCCCTCTGGGGGCACGGCTGCCGCGAGCCCCTTTGTTGGGCGCCTCAGGGTTCTGTCTGCTCTGCTTGTTTTTCTGGAGAAACTTTGAAAGTCGAGCAGGTCCTTTCCCCCGACCTCGACCTCCATGGGGCCAGGCGTCATCTGTCTCCTCCAGCCGTCACCCTGCGGCCGCCCCGCAGCCCTGGCACCAGGGCCAGCAGAGAGCCCAAGGCTCCCAGCGGCCCAGGTGCCCGTTGCTCTTTGTGGTGAAGGAGAGCCAGCGGCCGGGCCCCCGGGCCCCGAGGACGCCTTACCCCGTCACCTCTGAAGGCCAGCAGGCGTGGGCACCCCTCCCTGCGAGCTGCGAGGATTTATGGGACGTCTGCGCTGCGCACGGCTGGGAAGACACACTCAGATGATGGCTCGCACTCTGCTTAAGGGACACGTGAGCACTTGGTGTCAGGGCGAAGGATACTCTGATGGCGGCCGCACACCTTCCTTTGGGGCGCGGAGGGGTGTGCAGGGGGCGCGCGTGGCCACGGGGGGGGGGGCCCTCCCGAATTCTCCCGCCACGGCCGCCCGCGGCAGAGGCCCGCTACCTCTCACGTGTTTCCGTTGTGATAAACCATTGATGTGAGGCGTGCGGTCCTCTTCGCCGAGGGAGGTAATTTCCCCTGGCGCCCACCGTGGAGGCTGTGAGCGTGGTATGCATTTCTGTACCCTCTCCCATGGCGCCGTGGTCGTGGGAAGTTAAACTCACCGGCCGGGTGAGTTAAAGCCGGTGATTCGTGGCAGGTTCCCGTCAGGCAGCTCGTGGCAGGAGGCCCACCGGCCCGCACGAGCCCAGCCTGCCGGCTGGTTTTCCCTCAGCTCAGGTGTCGGCCTTGCCCAGTGGAGAAGAGGAGGCTCCTCAGAAATGGAGACGCTCCCGTAATGAAACTTCGTTCTGGGAGGAAAAGGAAAACCGTGCGACTCAGGCATCAGAACTGTGACATCTAAACCTCACCCTGAACATTGAATCTGCCAGCGGGTGTGGCTCGAGGGTGAGCATCGACCCAGGAACCAGGAGGTCCCGGTTCCATTCCCCGGGTGCAGGCTCCATCCCCAGTGTGTGTGTGTGTGTGTGTGTGTGTTGGGGGGGTGCAGGAGGCAGCCGATCCAGGATTCTCTCTCATCATTGATGTTTCTCTCTCTCCCTCTTTCTTTCTCTCCCAAATCAATAAAAGTATGTGTAGAAAAGAAAATAAAATGCCCTTGGAGGTGGAGGTAGGCACAAGTGGACAATGAGAAGGAGGCGAAGGTTCAGTTCAAGGAGAGGAGGGCAGCAGCTTGCGTCTCCGGCCGTGGCGGACGCAGGACAGAGCAGTTTGGGGGCCCGGGAGCTAGGAGGCCGCTCCCCCAGTTTACCGCTCAGAACCTGAGAAACTGGGACGCGTCCCACAGAGCAGCCGGGCTCCGGGTCCCGGAGGGTCCTTGGTGGGGACGGGGGCGTGGGCCGAGGGCCTCCCGGAGCCCAGAGGCCGCCGGGCCAAGGGCGCTGGCCGGTCACCTCCGAGGGCGGGCGGGCGGGCCTGTGAGCGATGCCCGTCCGTCCCCTGCGCCCACCGCACGCAGCACATCGGCGTCTGTCAAGGCCGCGCCAGGTGCCCGGGCTGCCCGTATCCTCCATCAGTCATACTGCGGGGAGCAGACAATTAATTCTGGAGCAAAATTGAAAGTCAGAGGCAGAGTCTGAAAGAACAGAATGACAATAATAAAGTGCGCCGGCCGCGCATTAATCTCCCTCACTCCGGGCCTGTCACGCCGGCCCGGCTGTGACTAATGCCAAGCTTTGCATACCGTGGTCACAGGCTCGCAGCCGCTCCCGCCACGGCGCCCGCCACGCGCTTTGTTGAGTCTCTGACTCCCGTGGAATCGCTGAGAAAATGCCGCCGCTGGCCGTGGGTCAGGGGGCAGAGCTCCCCCGTCACGCGTGATGGGGGCCGGGCTCTGGGGCCCACGCCGCGGCCTGGCAGGCGCCCCCCTCTCTCTGTGGGCACGTGTCCTCCCCACCCGCCCGTCTCCTCGCTCACCCCTGCCATCTTGGACTCAACTCTGCCGTCGGACCCGCGTCCCCACCTGTCCCTGTGAATCCGTGGGCTCCCTGCTGTCCTCGGGGCCCCGCGCGGCCATGTGAGCACTGGAGGCAGGTTGGGGGGACGCGTTCCAGCGCAGCTGAGTGTGCGGGTTGTGGGGCGTCGTCACACAGGTCTGCACACAGGTCTGCACTAAGGAAGTGGGCTCAGCTCACACCAAGACGTGGAAATGGGAGATGGTCACACATGGTCAGAGGTACATACAGCAGGTCCCCCGAGGGCCCGGCTGCTGGGGGAGCTGGAGGAGGCCGCAGGGCGAGCCGTCACCGCGGGTAGGCACACACCACGCATCAGCCCGAAGGGAGGAGACATGGCTTCTCTAACTGGGCCCGAGGCTCTCTGCTTCTATTAAATTGTTGTTGCTGTTTTTTTTTTTTTTAAAGAATATACTTTATTGATTTTAGAGAGGAAGGGAGAGGGAGGGAGAGAGAGAAACATCAGTGATGAGAGAGAATCATGGACCAGCTGCCTCCTGCACGCCCCTCAATGGGGATGGAGCTCACAACCCAGGCCTGTGCCCTGATGGGGAATGAACCCTGACCTCCTGGTTCATAGGTTGACGCCCACCCCCTGAGCCACACTGGCTGGGCATCTATGGAATTTTTCTGAGTAAAATAAATAGGCATTTGGGAAGCAGGCATGATGATAGGTTTCAGCAAGGGGTGTGCAGCTTTGCCTCTAGTAATGGTTAAAAGCCCCAGCGTTGGGGGCATGCTCACCCCATGCATTTGTTCTGGAAACAGAGACCAAAAGCTGGGGTTGTTTATGTTTGAGGTGCAGAATCGCACCTCCCCAGGGGGTGTCCACTGAGCCCTGGGAAAGGTGCCAGGAAGCCCTACCGCCCTGAGCTTCAGGGCATAAAAGGGTCCAGGCGTGTGGTGATGGAGCAGGTTCTTCCCAGAATCACAGGCTTATTCTCGAGACCCAGTCTCACTGCTGGGGTGGAAGACACACCCGCAGCCCCGGGGCACCTCTGCAGGCACAGCCCGCCTCCCAGGGGACTGGCCTGAGTGTGAATTCAGAGCCTGGGGAGGATGGTCACCCCACGCAGCCCAGTGACCACCTAGGATCGCCCCTTAGCCACTTGCGAGTACATGATGCAGCGTCATTAGCGATAGTCGCAGGCCGCACTGTCCACCCCAGGACCTGCTCACCCTGTAGCTGTGAGTGTGAGGACCCGTGCCCTCCCTCTGCACATGGGTGTGCAGCCCGAACACGGGCCGGCCACCCAGGGCGATGCGGTGACTAGACCTCGTTTCCTCCCCAGCTCATTGCTTTTCATCCGTGTTCCGCCTCATCCCTCTTATCCCTGTGATCCCCACGCCCTGTGTTGTATGTAGAGGGTCAGTGAGGTCCTGGGATGTCACGGCTCCGCTGGGACCCCTGCTCCGCCCCTTGCTCCACGCGCGGCATTTGTCCTCTCGACCGGCCGCGGCCTCGAGTGTGTGGATGAGGCGACCGTGAAGCCCGCTGGCCGTGAGCGGCTGCTCTCGCAACCGGGCTGGGTGCCCGTGCCCCGTGGGGCTGCCTGCGCCCGGCCTGGCGAGGACTGTGGTTTTCTTCCGCGCAGTCTTGCTGGATGGCCCTCTTCCCGGGACTCCAGTCCTTTCGTGTGTCTTGATTTTTTTGAAAACTCACGAAGGCAGGCCTGGACCAGCACCCTCCCTGGGTGTGCGCATCTTCCCAGCCATCTTCCCAGATCCCGGGAGACCGGAGCCAAGACATTCCCAACAGAGCACCCCCCACTGTGGTCCCTTCTTTGGGGAAAAAAGAAAAAGAAAAAGAAAACCACAACAGCCCACATCTCTCTCCTTTTGCGCCACTGCAAACATTGGGACGTTTTGGCGGGAAGGGAAGCTATTTTGTGTATGTGTGAACTAGCTTTTGATAGACAGGGCGAGTTGCAATCCAATTCTAAACTATAGATTTTCAAGCAGATTGATGCAACAAATTGTTAGCAAATAGCAGTTTGCAATTTGATGCTAATTAGACATAAGGCGAATATGTGCCGTGACAAATTAGCAGCGAACCATACTGCAGGGGATCAGCGCGAGCTGGCACAGCCCGCGCCCGGCTTCCACACCTCCCCGTCGGGCCCGAGCCAGCCTCGCCTCTCCACGCGCGGGGAGCCGGAGGGTAGGCGGGAGCGTCCCAGGTCGGCTCCTGGAGGGATGCTGGGTGCCTCCGCTTCCTCCGTGTCCACCTGCTGGCCGGCGTGTCCTTGCCCCCGAGTGGCAGGAGGGTCTGGGCAGCTCATGCAAGATACATCTACTCGTGTTATAAATATAAAAGTAATCCTGGGAACATTAGAAAGTAGGAACGAGCAAAAGAGAAAAAAAAAAGCTAAGAAAAAAAAGGAAGGACAAAGGAAGAAGGAAAGAGAAAGGAACAAGACGAACCCCAGTATTCGCTCCTAGTAGCTCGGCGTTCGTCGGTCGAAACCTTGCTTCCGTGAATATAGAGAGAGCGACAGACACATCCGAGGGTGCGTGTGCCCGTCTGAGCACATCATCATTGGTTACAAAGGAAGAGGGTTCATGCATGTGCTGTTTGCAACCCATTTTCCACTCAGTTCTACTTGCGTCCACTTCTCCACGGCCGGAGCCACGGACCCACCTGGACACGAAGCTGCACCACGTTCTCTTCTGTTGCTTCGCTCTCCACGGCGCCGCCCACCTCGGCCGAGGCGCTTTCTGCTGCTGCAAACCACGCGGCACTGGGCGGGCGGGCAGCCATCCCGCACACGCGTGGCTCCTCCTGAGGACACGCTCCCGGGTGGGGACGGCTGAGCCACGGCGGAACGTGGGTTTGAAAAGTGGCCCCCCTCCGGCGTGGCCCTTTCGCACGCCCGCACCTCCCGTGGCTGTTATCCTGAATCCCTTGGAGCGGGACCTGCGCCGCAAAGGGACCCTGCTCACGTGGGCTTGTCCTTGGTCCCGAGGGAGGTCGACACGCTCCGAATCTCACAGGACCCACGTGGACGCCCGAGGTGTCTGGGTCCTCACGGTCCCTGCAGAGTCCCCGGAGGTTGGGTTAGCAGTTACTTTGCTAAATTTCTCTGTGATGGGATTTCCAGGTGATTTCAGAATCACGGAGCCCGTGGAGAGAAAGCTAACAGGGTGGCTGAGGGCATCCAGAGAAGCCGTCGGAGTCGAGCCCCTCCTGCTCTGAGGGGCTCTTCATGGGGCCCGGGAGGTGCTCCCCAATTATCGCAGCATCGGGCGCCGTTGGTTAACATGGCTGCCAGGTCCTGCACGTGCATCCTCCTGTCACCGTGGTGACTGTTCTCCCGGGAGGCGGGAGGCGGGATGTCCTCACAGGGCTCCCACCCCAGGCTCTGGGCCTGTCCCTCCCAGCATGCCACCTGGAGACTTGAGTTCAAGTTTTGGGAACATAGGGACAACCCTACCCTCTCAGAGCCCGTGTGTCCTTGTCTGCAAAACGGGATGCAAGAGGCATAGATGGCCCACCACCAGCTCCTACAGGGATCAAGGTTAGCATGTGCATGTGCACTCCACTCCCTTCCCCATGAGTGTGGTGTGTGGACACGTGGGAAATGACAAGACGTCGTGATGTGATCTGGAAATCACCAGGTCCCACGGGAGTTGGATGGGAGCTGGAGACCAGCTGGGAGCTGCGTTGTTTGGTCCACGCGTGTACAGCTACGTGTCTGTGTCAGGGTCCCTGCGCAGTCACGCAAGCCCGTGTGTGGTAGGCATACACCTGTGGGACAACGAGGACTCGCCTCTTTGGACGTTTTTCATTTTAAAACCCGAAGGGAGTGTAATGAACACAGCACAGACGCCTACACTGTAAAACATATCATGCGTTTATGTTAAGTCCGGCTGGAAGCAGGTAGGATCAATTAACTGCTTGATGATTGCTTTTGTCAGAAGGGACAACCTTATTGCAAAATTATTTCTAAATCTTCTTGGTTTCTTGCATTTTTAAATTTAAAAATTACGGTAATGACTTAAATAAAGAGAGGAATAATTGTGATATAAATATCTTTTTTTATCTGAGTATCTGGATAGTATATACTATATATACACACGAAATTTTCTTTTAACCCTAATTCATTCTGGTCATTTTGGGTATATTACTGGTTTCACTTCAGGAAAGAGATTACATTTTAAAGTTTACTATTTGACCACCTTATTACTAGCTGTAATAAGTTTACAGTGTGTTTTTTTAGGTAGACAATCACAAAATATGTAAATAATGGCCTGTTTTCCTTCTCCTTTCCTGAATTTATATTTTATATGTCTTTTTCTTATCTTATTGCTTTGGATAGAACTTTCAGAAAAACTTTATATAATGGTGGTGATCATGGACATTCCTGGCAAGATTTTCCCTTTAAAAGGACGATTTATGTTTTATTATTAGGATTAATGGGTGGTGGTGGATGTGAAATAGTTGTGCGTTTTTTAACCATGCAGAGGAGTTAGACTTTCATTTTTAGTTTCTATGCATTTGAAAAAAAAATCAGGAATGACTCTTGAATTTTGTCAAATGTCTTTTCATCAACCAGGAATAATATTGTGTTTCCTCAGTCACATTTGACGTCCTGCGTTCTATGTCCCAGGCTGAGGCGTTCTTACGTTCCTTGAATAAAAGAGACGTGATGATGGATCACCTGCTATTTTTAATTCCCTGCTGGGTAGGACCTGTTGGAGTCCTTTAAGCCAAAGGACTGGAGAGTCACAGCCGTGGCATAATACAAGGAAGCACCTGGACTGCGTGCTGAGCCTGGAGTTGAGCAGCTGGTTTGGAACGCAGGGCACATGAGAGAGAGCAGGTGCCACTGGAAAAGCAAACTGGGGACATAACACCTCGAATCTCACATCTGAGATCTAAATTCTATGACTACAGATGGATAACGACATTTAAAAAAACTATATATTTTATTGATTTCAGACAGGAAGAGAGAGGGAGAGAGAAACAATGATGCGAGAGAACCATGGATCGGCTGCCTCCTGCACGCCCCTCCTGGGGATGGAGCCCACACCCGGGCCTGTGCCCTGACCAGGAAGCAAACCATGACCTCCTGGTTCCTAGGTCCGTGCTCATCCACGGGGCCATGCCGGCCGTGCGAGGATGACATTTTAAACCCGGAGAGAAGGTGGGAGGTTCTGGTGAGTATTTGGGATGAGATGAGAAAACTCTGATGACAACTTTGAGAAATGCCCACTTCCCAGAATTCATGGAAACGGCCACAAGGGCCTAGGAGGTCGGAGAGAGGAGGAGGAGAAGCAACGGAGAGTGGCAGCGAGCACAGTCAGCGCGGAAAGCGCTCCAGGAAAGGGGTGGTCGGAGGGGCCTGGCAGGATGCGGAACAGGAACAGGTTGGGAGGTGGTACTGGAGACTCCGACGAGGCGGGGTGGCGCCCCGTGAACAGGGGTGGAAGAGTGAGGAGACACCGGCAAAAAGGAGACACTTAGGACGCGTTCCCGTCACGATGATGACTCTCGCCGTGGACGTGGGCCCCCAATGCTGCACGACGTAATTCGTCCACATTAAGACGACGTGTGGCTCTAGGAACACACACAGCGGTGGGAGCCGAGCTGACGAAGTGGGAAATAGCAGGCGGACAGCGCGGGAGAACAATGTCGCGTTCCCCGCTCACTCCCTCTCGGGGAATTCTCCAGACAGTTTTGAGAATGATCCATAATGAATGTTGCTGTGGATTTATTTTCCTTGCAAATTTTCATTTAAATAGTCTGTAATGGGCTGCCGCCTGCCAGCAGCCCGTGGGGCTGGGGGACGCCAGGGTTTGGGGAGCTGTTGTGGCTGAGGATGCCCTTCTGTGCATAAGGATGAGCCCGTCCCGCTTCCGTGAGCTCAGGGCCGTGGGCCCCAGACCCGTCGTGTACCATGGTGTCCTGAGTTTTGAGAATCGTTGGTTCCTTGAGAGAGTCAAATAGGTTTGTGAGTGATTTACTTCAAAGAGAGCAACTAGCCCTGGCCAGTGTGGCCCTGTGGATAGAGCGTCGGCTGTGGACTCAAGGGTCCTGGGTTCGATTCCAGTTAAGGGCACATGCCTGGGTTTTGGGCTCGATGCCCAGTGGGGGGCATGCAGGCGGCAGCCAATCCGTGATTCTCTCTCATCATGGGGGTTTCTCTCTCTCTCTTCCCCTCTCCCTTCCTCTCTGAAATCAATAAACATATACCGTATTTTCCGGCGTATGAAACGACTTTTTAACCCAGGAAAACCTTCTCAAAAGTCGAGACAAAACTGCTGAAATGGTAGAGGGAGAAAGTAGAGGAGGTAGTTGGGTCACTTCTCTCACTAGCCTTCTCGTTATTTGAGAAGATTTTTGAGATTTTCCTGGGTTAAAAAGTCGTCTTATACGCCGGAAAATATGGTATTTAACAAAAGAAAAGTGTTTTACTTCTTTGCGATATGCACGGGGGAAGATGCATCTACTTGACCTTCGCCCTCAACAGATGTGTCACGTGAGGAAACCACGAAGGGAATCTTGACGCGGTGGGTGCATCTGTTCCTCACACGCGCTCTCCCTTTCCAACACGCCTGGCGGGCTGCTTCCAAAGAGTGCGGACCTCGGCCCTCACACGTGTCGCGGAGCACGGCCTCCTTTCCCCCGGTTACGAGGCTGGAGACTCGCTGACCCTCCGCTAAGGCAACGACTCAGGGCTCCACGCTGCCTCTGTCACCTGAATTGTTTGCAAAAAGACAAAACCTGAGCTTTGCTTCCCCATTAACTCAGAGAGTCTGACTCACTGCGATGACGTGGGGCTCGGGAACCCAGGCCACTGACGGGCTCCGTGTGGAGTCCGACCGATGACTCTCGGGTGAGCCCGGTGTCCTTCGAGCTGCTGCGGGGTCTGTAGTGATGGCCCCTCACTCCCGACACGGCTGGTTTTGCGTTCACCCTTTTTCTTAGAGCCTCCAGAGAGAGGCTCATTGGTTTTATGGAGACAAAGAACTAGGCCTGGGTCCATTCGTTTTTTCTATTATTATCCTGTTTTTCACATCGTTACTTACGACTTTCTTTCTTCTGTTTCCCTGGGATCTAATTTTTTTTCTAGTTTCTTAGAGTGTAAGCTTAGGTTATTAGTGTCAGACATTTCTTTCTGTACAAACATTTTATGCTATAAATTTCCCTCTGAATACTGCTTTGGTGACACCCACACATTTCAATACTCTGTATTTTTATTTTCATTCAGTTCAAAATATTGTCTAATTTCTCTTGACTGTTGTTCAGCCTTTAACCCCTTTGTGTCTTTAAGTATAGAGTTCCAAGACAGGACATGGTTGAGTGTTGTTTCATTTTTTTTTTAAAGTCCATGCTGACAATTTCTTTCTTCTAAATGGGATGGTGCGGGCCATTTGTGAGTGATGCAATTATTGATACATAGTGTGAAGATTTGTCTTCAGAGGATTGTTTTCTGTTACTCTTATCCTTTCTCTCCTTCTCTACTTTCAGCCAGAGAAACTGAAAATGCGTCATGATTCCATTCAGCTCCTCTGTTGGCAAACTGGCTAGAACCCCTAGTTGTGTGATGTTAGTGGCTGCTGTCGGGTTTCTAGAAGCATCTGTCAGTCCCCATGTGGTAAAGCACCTTGCACCTGCTTCTGTGTCACCCTCTCATGCCTTTCCTACGATCGCACAATACACTTTACCCCTACATGTGTCATAAACACCACAGTCCTTGTTATTCTTTTGCCTCAATTAGTCAATTGTACTTTGAAGAGACGACAAAATAAGAAAAATGTTTAAAAAATTTTTTATCCAAATATTTATCATTCCCTTCTTCATTCCTTGCTGTTGATCAAGGTTTCCATCTGGCATCATTTTACTTCTTTCTGAAGCATTTCCTTTAACCTTTGTTATAGGACTGGTCTGCTGGTGTGAATTTTTCCAGTGTGTGTGTGTCTGAAAGGCCTTATTTCATTTTCAAAAATGGTTCGATGGATACCGATGTGTATGTGCAAATAGAATTATTTTTAAGTCCTTAACCGAGGATATGCTTTCTAAAAAATTGATTTGAGAGAAAGAGGAAAGGAAGGGAGAGCAAGAGAAACATCAATCAGTTGCCTCCTGGACACGCCCTGACTGGGGATGGCGCCTGCAACGTAGATATGTGCCCTGATCAGGAATTGAACCCACAACTTTTTGGTGTATGGGATGATGCTTCAGCCAAGTGAGCCATCCATTCATATATGTGTAGCATTTATATTTATAGACAATAATAGCTATTGTAACAGGTGTGTGAAATCTCATTGGGGTCTTCATTTGCATTTTCCCGATGCTTAGACTTTTAAATTAAACATATATATTGCTATTGAGTTGTATGAGTTTTTAATATACTTTGAATATTAATCCCTTATCAGATATATGACCTGCAATTATTTTCTTGCATTCGGTAGGTTGCCTTCTCACGCTGTTGATGATTTCCTTGGCTGTTCGGAAGTGTTTAGTTCAATGTAGTTTCTCATTTATTTTTGCTATATTTGACTTTGCTTTTGATGTCAGGTCAGACATTTTTGCGGAGACCAGCGTCAAGGAGCTCACAAGCCTGTGTTCTCTTGCAGGGATTTTTTGGGTCCAGGTCTTACCTTCACATCTCGAGTCCGTGCCGAGGCACTTTGGTGTCTGGTCTAAGACAGCGGCCAGTTTCGCTCTCTTGCATGTGGCTGCCCAGTTTCCCCAACGCCATTTACTGACGAGACTGTCCCTTCCCCATTGTATATTCCTGGCTCCGTTGTCTACATTTTCAACATCAAAATTAAATAACAGAAGGATGATCTTTTGTCTTTTAGTCCAATGGATGTGCCTGTCCATTGGATAAGGAAGCTTTTGGGATCCAAATGGAAGATGCGTTCTCAACGTACTGAGGCCGCCTCTCTCTGCCCTTCTTGTCCCCATTGGACTCTCCTGACCCTGCATTTCATGCAAATACTTTGTAACTTTGCCTTTTGGCTTAATGCTTGCTGTAACTGCTTCATTACTGTCTGTCCCGGTGGACCCTCCCCTCTGCGACGGGGACCTTTTGTCTGCCCAGCTCACTCTGTCCCAGGCCTAAATGGAAGCTCCATGCAGACGGAGAGCTCCCTAAATGGGTTTCCTGACGGGGGCAGGGACTGGAAATGACAGCCGAGAGAAGAGAGTTGCTGAAGCCGCAGCTGCCTGGCCACAGTCCCTGTCCTGAGAGCGTCTGACGGTAAAATCCACCCTTGCCCGCTGCTGGTGGGCTCCACAGGGTGCCAGCCAGAGCCCAGGCTCATGCTCGGGAGGAGCCAGGGCAGCCAGCCCATCGGAAGGAGGGGTTGGAAGGGCAGCTCCTTGCTCTGGAGGGCTTTCCTTCAGGCCACTAAGAGGCATCTCCTGCCCACTGTCGGGGGTCAGGACCTCCCTGATTCCTCTCTATCCCTAGATGGTGAGTTGCCAGAAGGAGCCCATGGGTGAACCAGGGCCGGAGGCCGCGGTCTCTGTGTGGTCTGGAGCCATACAACAGCCCTGATTCAGGGGAAGGTCCTTGCTGGGCTCCTTTGTGCCTGGATCCTAATGTGACAGTGAACACGAACCGCCCTCCAGGCCCGTCTGGGCTGCGGCACCCAAGGCCCATGGGGAGCTGGAGGGCATCTGTGGTGGGTGGGCTGGTGGGGCCCAGGGCCCGGGGGCCCTCTTCTTAGGAAGCCAGTGGCATTGAGGCAGAAACAGGCTTGCTCCCCAGCCCAGGAGCGAGGAGAAGACAGTGTGTGGGAGCTGCAGCCATGTGGCAAAGACGGCACAGCCCCGACGATGGGAGGTGTCATGGGAAGTGGGAGCTTGGGGTCGGAGGCTTCCGAGGGACCCCGATTGTGGCAGAAGGACACCTCTCTTTAACCCCATGGTGCACGGGGTGGGATTATGCCTACAGAGCAAAGCCAGTTCTTCAGCCACTGCCTCCCTGCTCTCCTCTCTTCCTCTCTTCTCCCCTCCCTCCCTCTCAATAGGCTGCTGCTGCCCCAGGGCCTTTGCATGTGCTGTCCTGTCTGCCTGGAACACCCTTCCCCTGGATCTTCACATGCTGGCTCCTTGCATGTTGGCTGCTTCCTGTCCCCCAGGTTGGATGCCAATGTCACCTTCTTGTGCCTGTCACTCTCATTCCACAATCTTATTTTACACAACACAATCTCAAGTCAGTTTTGTTTGCTTTCTTCATTCCGCCTGTCTCTCCAGAACGAAAGACCCCAGAGCAGGAGCCAGGTCCAGAGACTTCACTGCATGTCTCCCCAGGGCACAGGCCCCGCAGTCTCAGGGGAAGGAAGGGATGTGCCCACCATATATCGGGCCACTTTTTTCTCAAGACACTGTTGGACACAGCAGGAGCACGTCTGATCAGAATCGCAACCCTGTCAGAAAGCAGAAGGATTTGTTTGGGAAAATGGAGAAAATATATATTTAAGCCTCATAAACATATGACGAATGCTAACAAGGTATTTTCAAAAGAAGAACCGCATAGAAACAGCTTATGTTTTCTGGTCAAATGAAGTTGTAATCAAATCATTATCAAAGCGAAAATAAAATCAGAAGAAGTCAGAAGAATTTTGGGGGAAGAGTT
Organism: Murina feae; assembly: GCA_004026665.1. Lineage (NCBI taxonomy): Eukaryota > Metazoa > Chordata > Mammalia > Chiroptera > Vespertilionidae > Murina > Murina feae. The sequence goes on along the minus strand of PVJC01018869.1, from coordinate 6,801 downwards.
AGCAGCTTCTTGAACATGAAGAGGTTGTTTTTTTTTTAAATAAAAATTTCATTGCACCCGGCCGGCGGGGCTCAGTGGTTGAGCGTTGACCTATGAACCAGGAAGTCACGGGTTCGATTCCCCATCAGGGCACAGGCCCAGGCTCGGTCCCCAGTGTGGGTGGGGTGTGAGGAGGCAGCCGATCCATGACGCCCTCTCCTCAGTGGTGTTTCTATCTCTCTCTCCTTCTCTGAATCAATAAAAATCTACTTTAAAAATCTGTGTTGCCTCTAGGGGTACACGGTTTGTCCCTCGTGCGGTCCCAGCCCAGTGGCACTCCGTGGGGACAAAGAAACATCGCCCGTGGCTCTCCACGCTCCGGCTCCGGCTCTTGGGCACACAAAGGTTCGTCTGCACGGCTGTGCCTTCCTGCCCAGACCAGCAGAAACGCGCGGCACGGAGATGCTTAATGACTGCGCCCAGGCTGCTGGAGTCATGCTTTGTTCCCGAGAAGCCAGCCAATTAGCAATGCTGGTTATTATTTACATTCCATGCGATAGATCACTAAGAGTGTGCTGATGATTTATCATTTATATTATGGTATTGTCAGCATAATTTATTCAGATCATGCTGAGATACCTGGAAAATTAAGTAAAAGGAAAAGAAATGGCATTGAATCCGCAGATATTTATTTCTTAGCTTCTCTCTGTCTCTCTCTCTGTGTCTGTCTCTCTTTCTCTCCCTCTCTCGTTAATGAGGATATATGTTAAGAAAAATCATGGATCACTTAGCTATTAAATTGTTCCAGGATCTTCCGCATTAGAAGTTTCCCAGGCATTCTTTCTTAGAGGATGACTTGGCCTTCATTTGATTTTCTTCTGTATCATTGGCTTTCAGTCTTGTTTTAAAGCAAAAAAAAAAAAAAAAAAAAAAAAGAAGAAAAGTAAATTCAATTGTCTTTAAAGTTCCGTGGATTCATATGAGACTTGAGGCTTCTCTTCCAATTTATAAAGCATCCTTATCTCCTGCTTTATGCTCTATTTGCCCCACCCTCTGGGACATAATTGTTGCTTATCAGAATTAGAGATAAAATATTCTGGTTGTTGAAGCCATTAATCATCTGGGCCCTGCAGAGAGGCAGCCACGGAGCCCTCCGGAGGCAGGGTGCTGGCCCGGCCCTGGGTTCTGGTCCCGGCATTGCCCAGCCTTCACGTGTCACCAGGGGTTACTGAAGCGCTCAGGGCTCCTGTGTCCGCAATAGTGGCCGTGGGGTTTCTCACAGCGTGATGCATGGGTCTCCTGGCCCATCTCGTGCCTCAGTTTACCTCAAATGTACATGAAACTGTGGCCCCAGGGAGATGCTGAGATGGCTTCCAAGGAGACTCTGAGCACACAGGAGCCTCAGGTCAGGAACACAACGTTTTAGTTACCAGGAGGCAGGGGCCGTGTGACACCTCAGGATCTGAGGTTCTCGGACCACCAGCCGTAGTCCACTCGGGAGAAGGCCTCACGCAGCACACTGTCTTCACACGCTGTCTTTCAGCCCTGGACGCTTCTCCCTTTTGTAAACCAGCATTATGTTGGTCAGAGCAAAATTTTTAGTTGCATGGAATGATCGCTCCTCATCTTATAAATTTCAGGTGAGGTAATGGGCCACATACAAGCCATAGGTGCCTTTTACATGCACACATGCATGCATACACATACACACTTGCACACACCTGCACACACATGCACCCCCCCACACACTTGCACATGTGCACAGACAATGCACCCATACACATACACACTCTCACAACCTACGTACTTGCACACCTGCACACACATGCACCCAAACACGTACACACTCGCACACACGTGAACATGTGTGCACACATAGATGTGGTTAGTGGTTGTAACGTAATCAGGTTGGAGCAAAAGCAATACCTGACTCCCGTGCCCATGAAGACCTCAGGCCCGTGCCTGCCCGTTAGCCCTATGAGCAGCCAATACAGTCCGTGGGTGTGATGAGCTGCAAACTAAACATTTGTAAAAAGGCTGTAATTAATGCAATTAGCGATTTACACGATGGCCCATAATGAATCCAAAGGCATCCTTATTGACTAGTGAGTAAATAATCTGACATTAAAAAGTCAATGATCTGCAAATGAAATATTCTCTCTCTTTCTTTTAAAGGAGGAAAGATGAAAGAAAGTTACGGCAGAGGGAAGACGAGGGGAAAAGTCCGCATGGGTGTCTTTACATAACAGCCTGTACGCCCATGTGGTTCCCTCTGAGCAGCCGTGAAGTCTCACAGAAATAATTGTGCAACAGGCCATAATGGCCTCACTGTGGCAACGTCTTGCATTTGCATATTTACTTAATCAATGGAAATTAAGTACAAAAGTGGGCCTTTGGGTTTCCACCCCGATTGGGTCCCTTGGCTGCCTTTGCAGGAGGCAGCAGTGCTGAGGTCCCAGCTGTGTCCGAGGCCGGCTTAGCGTGTGGGCACCAGAAAGGTGCTGAGGACGCCAAGAACATGGCGCTGGGCAGGAGGATGCTCAGAAGGCCCGTGCTGGCCATGGTGTTGCCCCAGCACCTGGCATGGACTGACCTCTGACCTTCTGTAGGAACACATTCTGCCGCCCCCAGCATTTGCCATAGGGGATGAAGGTCCCTAAGCAAGGTCTTTTCTTCAAAGAGAGTCTGACCATGGGAGTCGCTGGGCCCCTGGCTCTGCAATGGCCCTTCCTGCTCAGGTTCGATGTGTGCAGCTCAGGCCTGCTCAGCCGACCCTCCTCGTCCCCTCCTCCTCTCCATGGCCTCTTCGGGGCCAGTGCTGGTTCACTTTGATCTTGTAGAGCACCCAGCCCCTGGGCTTTGCTTTTTTGTGACCTGGGAGAAGCCCGCTCCCCTGGGCCTCAATATCCCCATTGTGCACTAGGGTTGATAGCCTTCAGTGGGTCCCGGATGCTAGTGGGCAAATCAGCGCAGCTTCATGGAAAAAACTAGTTTTCATAAAGCGAGTGTTACCCATTAGAGGGGCTGTCCTTTATGCTGGAACGATGCTCTTCTTAATATTTTGGTATTGAAAGCCTGCAGCTTTCCTTCACGAGGCTTTGCTGTAGGTAGGCAATCACAAACCTATATCTGCCTATCTATCTATCTATCTATTTATCTATCTATCTATATCTATCACTTATCATCTATCATCTATTTATCAATCTATCATCTATCTATCATCTATCATCATCCATCATCTATCATCTATCTCTCATCTATCTATCTATCTATCTATCTATCTATCTATCTATCTATCATCTATCAATCTATCATCTGTCTATCATCTATCTCTCTATCATCTTTTTACTTATCTATCCATCTATCTATAATATATCTATTCTCTATCATCACCTGGCTATACATATACAAGGTGTACCAGTTAATAATGCGGGTTTTCCCATAGATGGAGTCACACGCATGTGGATGTGTGTGCGATGTGGCCTGTGAGCTGTTTTGTTGTGTTGCGCCTTCAGGTGACCACTCGTTCCGATCGAGGGCACAACGCACATTATAAAATCCACATTATTAACTGGTTAACAGTTAACCCACACTATTAACCACTTAATAACTAATCTGCATTATTAACCATAATAGTGTAGATTTTGTAATCAAAGAAAACACGATGATTTCAAGAGAAACACCGAAAGTGCTTCATTCAAAGTCATGTCCATCGCTAGCGACACATTCCCCACCTTTCAGGTCATTCGTGGATCCGTCCCAATAGAACTCTTGCTCTGAGGCAGACCATTCAGAGGCCCACTGTCCACGCCTTGTACGTTGTGCGGTGCCGCTCAGCAAGTGCGTGTGCCCTCGATCGGAACGAGTGGTCACCTGAAGGCGCAACACAACAAAACAGCACACAGGCCACATCGCACACGCATCCACATGCGTGTGACTCCATCTATGGGAAAACCCGCATTATGCACCGGGACACCGGGCGCATACACACACACACACACACACACACACACAATTTAAAACCCTGGTGTTTATGTTTAAGCTGCAGTGGCCACAGAAGCATGAGGCAAAAGAGGCACCTTGAGACGCGGAGGGAGCGCGGGCCCTGCTCCCCGAGGACCGCGTGGCGCGGACAGGAGCAGCGGCGATCTTGGAATTCCGAGAGTGACAGGAGGTAGGCCACTGGCTTTCTCTTAGAGTCCAAGCCACAGGAGGAGTGATGGGAGCGGATGCGTGCAGGGAGCTTCGCGCTTATACAATACACGGACATCCTTTAATGCAGTTGCTTCTTGTGACAAAACTCATTAGCAGTAGGGAGGAGTGACGGCGTCCTTTCCTGAGCCCTACGAGCTGCTCCGCACCCGCGTGGCTCCTGTATTCGCACACGTCCCCAGCACCCGCACGCCGGCTGGAGCTCAGGAAGAGCCGGACGTGTGTTTCCCAAGTGACTGAGTGAGTGAGTGCACCTCGCAATGCCCATCTCCATGGACACATAAAGAAACAGCTCAGAGAAGTATATTAACTTGCCCAGAGATGCACAGCAAGTCAAGGGCAGATGGGCTTTGAGATCAGACTTTGTTCAGAGAATTTCCAAACCCAAGGACGTCGGGCCAGGGTAGCACCGGACCTGTGTGTGTGTGTCTGCGTCTGCCGGGACCCGGAATAGGAGAGAGAGCAGCTCTGTGTGTCTTGTCTCCGCACAGCCTCCCACCTGGGAAAAGGGGGGTCTTTTCATTTCCACGAAAAGTCCTGGGGGCTGAGGAGACAGGATTCCCAGGGTGGAGGGCAGGATCCGACGTCATCTGCGGATGCTGCAAGGAAGGGGCTGCCCCTCATGTCTGCGCCTTAAACATCCACTTTTAAAGAGAATGTTTGGCTTTTCAAATGGTTTTCTTGAACCGGAACGAATTGCCAGTCTCTCTGTTAGCCTCTGCCTTTGGCCGATTCTGATTCACGAGGGCCAGGTGGGTGCAGCACCGGCCCCAAGCTGTGCGATCTGAAGGCAGAGCTGTGTTTTCACCGCCACAAGGGAGGGTGGGCTTTGCCTCTGTGTGAGGAGCAGCCAGGGCTGGGTGACGCCTGCTCAGGGCAGGTGGCCCGTGGCCAGGTGCCGCCCAGCTAGGGATGGAGGGCCCCCGTCTGGCCTCCTTTGCTCTTTTTTGTTTGTTTTGTGAATCCTCATCTGAGGATATTTTCCCATTGATTTTAGAGAGAGTGGTAGAGAGAGGAAAGGGCAGCAGAAACATCGATGTGAGAGAGACACACTGATTGGTTGCCCTCTGCATGAGCCCCGTCCAGGACCAGGGCCCGGGCTGGGGAGGAGCCTGAGACCAAGGTACATGCCTGTGACCGGAATGGAACCCAGGACCCTTCAGTCTGCAGGCCAACACTCTACCTACTGAGCTGCACAGGCCAGGGCTAGGCCTTCTTTGCTCCTGGGCACAGGCCCCAGACGCGGAGGATGCACTCGGTGAGCCAGGCGCGCGGGTTTCTGAGCAGGGCTGCGAGTTTTTGTACTTTTCTGTCTCGAGGCCAGTCCGCTCCGGCAGGGGCCTATCTCTGCCATCTCTCGGCGGCGGCGGCGCGATGGCTTTCGAGCATTGTTGCCAGTGCTGGTGATTAAACAAAGCAAAGTGGTTGCAGCAGGTGACTCCGCGCCGACAAGGGCAGGTACTGCTACCAGCTCACGGAAGAACCATTTATCAAAGTTTTATCTGATCCGAGGCCCTGCGTTCATCAGTCACCGCTCACAGATGGCGTCCAGCCGGGCCGGGGCGCGTCTGGGGCCGGCTCCTCTCCTGCACGGAGCTGGCCCAGGGGGCGCGTGGCCTTGAGTGGCACGGGGGACACAGCGCCCTTGGGGGAGGGGTGCACAGGCGGTTGTGTCCAGAGAGCTAGAAACGGGTGGCGGTTTGGGGCCTGGGCTTGGTGGTGTCTTGAGGAGGATGCAACAGGCATCCTGCTCAGGGGAAGGCGTGTCTCACGGGGGGGTGGGGAGGGGAGGGGAAGCCCACGGTCCTTCAGGTCCTGAGATGAATTACCAGGAGCCCCGGCGGGTGGAATGGAGGTTCTCGGGGAGGGCGTGAGGGGCTTTCTTGATGGAGAACAGTGTTGCCGTGGACCCCTAAAGGGTGCTGTGCAGCAAGAGTGACCCTAAGGGCTCCTCTTAGAGATTTCAGGCTCAGCAGACAGACAGTTGAACAGACGAATTGACGTAAAAACCAAAAGAACACTCCGTCTAGGGGGGCATCATATGCAGAGGCCAAAACAAGTGTCAGAATGAGAGGAAGTATTTGCAGTCTCTGTGTTACAGAGAACCTTTTGTAAGTGGTACAAAGTGGGGTTTTGGTCTCCCTCTTGCAATCCCACCGAAAAGGCATTTTATTATTTTAAATATGTATTTTTATTGACTTCAGAGAGGAAGGGAGAGGCCGAGAGAGATAGACACATCCATGATGAGAGAGAATCGTGGATCGGCTGCCTGCTGCCTGCTTGCTAACTAGGGATGGAGCCTGCAACCTGGGCCTGCGCCCTGACTGGGAATCGAACCATGGCCTCCTGGTTCATAGGTTGACGCTCAACCACTGAGCCACACCAGCCGGGCAGCAGGAGAGGGTATTTTAAAAGCATGAGGACAGGAGAAACAGGAGTTGAAATTGCAGCAATAGCGTTTTTGGAAGGTAGGAAACAAAGGGGTTAGGAGTCAGGTGCTGGGAGAGTTGAGAATACCAGCTCCGAAGCCTGAGGGAAAGCAGTGAGTCTGCAGATTGACACCTGGGACCTGGCAGGGGCTTCAGAATTAGCTGGGTCTGTCACAAAGCC
>PVJC01018868.1:0-30856 GCA_004026665.1 Murina feae | reverse complement strand
ATGAAAACCAAAGTGCCTTTCATTCATTTTACCTATAAACGCAGTCCATTATATTTTACTGATCTACTACTAGTACAACACACTAGACTAGCTGCTGATCTCAAAACATATCCAGAAACTCACAAAGCTGCACTACTCCTATGAAATCTGGAGCTATGACGTACATTGTCAATAAGCTGGCTGTAAGGATAAAAACTCCTAGTACAAACTGTCTGCTTCACTGTTAATTTACTAATTCACTTTACATTAATCTTCTTGGTCATTTAGTATTTGCTGAAAATCTGCTCTATGCTGTGTATTACTATTTCCTGAGTGTCTGCTCCAAGCTAGGTATTGTGGCCAGTGCTTTCAGGGACACAAAGGATATGAGCACTTACTGTACCTAAACAACATTAGACTCTAAATATCAAGTATAAACATCACAATAAAAAAGTGCCTTCCTCCCAGTGGGGACAAAGCATCTGGAGAAATGTCCTTTCACTGCCATTTTCTGGAACTTGACACATACCCAGGGTGGGAGCAGTGTTTTGTAAAAAAGAAGATCTCCTGGAGTGAGATTTCTCAGACTTACCTCAACTCTGCAAAATAATGAGGCTTGGCCTCATATTTACTGAGCAAATAAAAAATTGGCCCTTAGCCCTAGCCAGTTTGGCTCAGTGGATAGAGCGTCGGCCTGCGGACTGAAGGGTCCCAGGTTCGATTCCGGTCAAGGGCATGTGGCTTGGTTGCAGGCATATCCACAGTGGAGGGTGTGCAAGAGGCAGTTGATCAATATTTCTCTCTCATCAGTGTTTCTAACTCTCTATCCCTCTCCCTTCCTCTCTGTAAAAAATCAATACAATATATTTTTTTTAAAAAAAGAAAGAAATTGGCCCTTGGAAAGAATGCGTAACAGCTCAAGAACCCAGAAACCCAGGATATTAATTATATTTTAAAATCATTTAATGAGAACTTTTCAGGTTTTTGGAGTATTTACCCTCTGTAACCTGTATTTATATTTCCCACCATTTCAGCTTTCATAATTTCAAGAGTAAAAAACACTTGAGAACCAATAAGAATATACCTTTTAAATCTGAACATGCATTTCTCACTCCCAAAGCATTCATCGCAAAAGCAGAACATTTGAAGGTAGAGAAATAAAACCTACAAGGCTCTTTAGGCTCAATAACGATGAAAAAGTAACATCTCTAGGTTAGATGTCTCCCACTGACATCTGATTATAACTGTGATCACATATAAAATCAAGCATTTATGTTTGAAACATGCAAGAAGAACAAAGACATATCCAACATGTGGTGAGAGATTTCTACTCAGTTATCCAGTAGAAATGATGAAGGACCACTGAGGTATTGGGTTAAGTCCCTGTAGGCAGTAAGTAGAAAAGACTGGATCATATAATTACTGTAGAAGTTTCCAATAATTTCCAATAATAGTAAGGAAGAGCTCTGAAAAACCAAACAACTTCAACTAACATTTATTTTTATTTTTCTATTGTTGACACAATTGCAGATGTCTCACATGTTTGCTCTCCTTTACCAACCTCTACCCATGCCCCACTCCCTCCCTCTGGCCATCACCACTCTGGTGTCTGTGTCCATGGGCCATGCATATATGTTCTTTGGCTAACCTCTTCACCTACTTTCATCCAGGCCCCCAGCCCATTCTCCTCCCTTCTGACTTCTGTCAGTCTGTTCCATGCATCCATGCCTCTGGTTCTATTTTGCTAGTCGGTTTATTTTGTTCATTATTTTCCACATATAAGTGAGATTATTTGGTATTTGTCTTTCTTTGTCTGCCTTATTTTTCTTAGTATAATAATCTCCAGGTCTATCCACACCATCACAAAGAGTTCCATATTTTTTTACAGCTGCATAGTATTCTATTATGTAAATGTATCACAGCTTTTAAAATCCACACATCTCCTAATAGGCACTTGGGCTGTTTCTAGATCTTGGCTATTATAAATAATGCTGCTATGAACACAGGGGTGCATATATTCTTTATGATTGGTGTTTCTAAATTCTTAGGATATATATCCAGACTGCTAGGTCAAAAGGCAGTTCCATTTTTAATTTTTAAGGGAAAATCAGTATCGTTTTCCACAGTGGCTGCACCAGTCTACATTCCCACCAATGGAGCATAGGGGTTCCCTTTTCTCTACATCCTCACCAACACTTTTTGTTGATTTATTGATGGTAGCCATTCTAACAGGTGCACAATAACATTTATTTTTCAAATAAACGTAGTGACGTTGGATAAGCCCATTCTACTATCAGAGCCCATTTAACTGGAAAATAATAATCTACACTTCCTTTGAGGACTCCATTCTATATGTATGATTCTATGTAGAATATACTAACAATATGTGAATTTTATTCAGACTAAATCTCAATACTGTTTATTCAAGTTGTAAATGTTTTTGATCCTTCAGATAAAAGATAATATGACTTAAAAAACACATTGGATTTCCAAAAACAGTCCAAATAAAAGATATTTTATTCACCAATTAGATGACGTGCATTAAATTTGGGCTTGGAAAGTACAGTAACCATATACAATATTAGAGGGTGAATAGCTGAATATGCTGGGTTTGGCAAATGGAAAGAGGAGATTCTGAAATCCCAAAAGGCATTAATCTATCCATTCATTCTCTAAACAAATACATATGGAATACTGGCAATCACTGTGTTAAGCTTAGGTATAGAAGAATAAAAATAAAGGAAAAATATTTGCTGTCATAAAACTTTCATTCTATACTATGCAACTGTAAAAAAAGAAGGAACTCTTACCTTTTGAGACAGCATAGAGGGAACTGGAGAGTATTATGCTAAGGGAAATAAGCCAGTCAGAAGAAGCTAAGTATCACATGATCTCACTTATATGTGGAATCTAATGAACAAAATAAACTGATGAACAAAATAGATCCAGAGACATAGAATAATGCAACAGACTGATGAATCTCAGAGGAAAGGTGGAGTTGGGAGAATGGGGGAGGGGCAAGAAGAGATCAACCAAAGAACTTGTGAGCATATATGCATAACCCATGGACACACAACAGTGTGGGAGAGAGGCAAGAGTGGGGTAGAGGGTTAATGGGGGGAAAAGAGGGACATCTGTAATATGTCAAACAATAAATTTAAAAAGAAAGGAAAAGAAAGAAACTCTTTCATTCTAGCAGTGACATAGAAATTACACATACATAAAATATATAGAATGACAGATGATGGTAACTGCTAAAGAAAACAGAAAGGGGAAGAGGATATGCTGCTGGTGGGGGGAATAGGCTTGCTACCTTATATAAAATGGTCTGTGAAGGTCTAAATGATAATGATGACGTAGTAGGGTCTTAAATAAAGTGAAGGAGCAAACAGATAGGTGCAGACTGCTCCAGGCAGGAGGAAGACTGAATAAAAAGTCTCTCAGTTGGAAGTGTGCTTGGCATGTTAGGAGCAGAAAGCAGGCCAGTGCGTCTAGAGAACAGTCAAGAAATTTGAAGAGAAAGAAGGTGTGAAAGTTTTGTAAAAAAAAAAAAAGCAGGAGAGTGAATGGAATAATAGCTTTGCTGAGTAGCACAAATGATCATCTGAGGTTAGTGGTTATGAATTTACAGTGAGACCAATCAGAGTATTTGTGTGTGTTTTCTCCAACTACATTCAACTGCCCAGCTACAATAGGACAGATGTGCAATAGGCAGAGACTTGAATTTAACTTTGAGGTTTTGCCATTCATAAATAACCGAGTAAGAAGAGAAAGAGAGATGAAGGTGTAGAGAAGAGAGTGATTATAAATATGGACCAGAAAGGGTAAAGTGGGAACAGAGAACAGAAAGATGGAAAGGCCTAAATCTCAGGAAATATTAGGGTGGGTGGGGGAAGAATCAGGTTACCAAGAGTTCAGTTCTCATTTCAATAGTTATAATTCTGCTCCCTGCTTCTAAGCATAAGTCCACTGCGAGTACACTTACTTCTCCAATTCTCCTGCTACCTTCCCTTATGTTCTATTCATTCTCACCCTGGCTACAAAGCTGTAAGTAGCTAAGAAGAATGAGAGTGGGAAGTTGAATGTTAGGAACATGTAGACAAGCTCAGAGATAGGCATGATCAGATGGAGGAGGGGGAAGGGAAACCATCCACTCTGTTTTCACTCTCCCAAGTCTAGGTCAAAGGTCAACACATAAAGAGGTGCATTGCCTCTAGAGCATTAGCAATTAAATCCTGTCATTATGTTTGGTCCCAGCTTCAGTGTGCATGGCTTTTCCAAATGATTGGATCAGGGCAGACTCTGCTTCTTTCCCTGGTTTAAAGGTGCATTTCTGAACTCAGCAAATGTCCCAGTCATTGTATAGCAGGGCAATGCCATTACTTTGCCTCTTGACATACATTGCACATAAATCTCTCCATAGGAGGCTCTGACCAAAATGGGAAGAATTCTCCAGGCTAGCAAATTATCCCCAAGAGTTATTTAAGCTTTGAGCCTTTTCTAGGAGACAGTTTTGGCATAGATTTTTTGGTTTGTTTTTCATTCTTTTAAAATTATTTTCTTAGTACTATTAATAAGACAGTTGATTAAGAGACCAGAATACAAATTATTCTCCAGAAGTTAAAAGTGATTTCATTAAGAAAGAGTGGTCTTTAATGTGAAAGTGCATACTTGTTACATTCAAATCATGATAAATCAAACTTTGTGGAAATCAGTTCCTTTTCTCAAATTGCAACCCTCCTAGTATTTTTCCCACACTTTCTGCTAAGTATTGCATTTATGTGTTTATTCACTTAATAACCAACTATTGCCACTGACTATGAACAAGATCTAAAGACGAAGCAATAAAATACTTCTGACTTCAGACAAGTTGTAAAACAAATATACAAGAAATGGCAGTACATGGAAAATCATATTAAGTGAAATTCAACTAGTGTTATTTAAGAGACCAGATATTTTCTGGACTCTTGTAGCAATTTCGCTCTACATGGAATTCCCTAATAATCTCCCTCCTTCTGTCTTAGTTCTATCCTTCCTTTAATACTGCATCTTTCAGAAGATTGCCAGGCCTGATTTTCCCTGTCTCAGAATTCACAAAGCATTCACTTTTTATAAGACTGTTATTTAGCCTGTGCTACCTTGCATTGCTGCTTCATATGATCCAACCACAAACTTCATAGATATCAGAAAACAATGAGTTTGTTTTCAGTCTGTGTGGAGTGAAACTTTCCTTTGTTAAGGAAATCATAAAGTTGGACAACTAGGAGTTCTTCAATGGTTGGGCTCAAAGAATTCTAACTTTCCTTGAGAAAATACTGTCCAAAAATATAAAATAAGAGATGCCAGGACAGGAAATGGTGAAATTAAATAGGATGGAACTGTTACTGGAACATCAAACTGAACATGACACACAGACCAGGTTATATAAGACAGGATACTGGCTCTAACTGGTTTGGCTCAGTGGATGGAGCATCAGCCTGCGGACTGAAGGGTCCCAGGTTCGATACCCATCAAGGACATGTACCTCGGTTGCTGGCACATCCCCAGTAGGTAGTGCGCAGGAGGCAGCTGATGAATGTTTCTCTCTCACCGATGTTTCTAACTCTCTATTCCTCTCCTTTCCTCTCTGTAAAAAAGCAATAAGATATATTTTTTAAAAAGACAGGAGACTGAGTAGATGAAGACTACTATCTATCGTATTTAAAATGCATACAAAGTCAATGAAGCCATTCCATTAAGGTTTTGTCCTATAGATAAAATTGCAAAACTGTGTAAATCTTCATGACATTTGGCGTTTAATTTACATAATTTAAAAAATTACCTATAAAATGAGACTTTTCCCTTTGTCTTGAAGTATTGATAAAGGTGCCAAATCAGGAACTAGAACCGCATTATATAAAAATAGCCACACATGTGAAAACTATTGATTGCTTTCAAAGATTATTTGAAGTAAAAAAATTCATTAGGGAGCACCATGGCATTTCCCCTGCTCCTATGTTCAAGTCAACTGTGGAGTTGAGATTGGGGTATTGTTTCAAAAAGAGATGTGTGATTGCATCTCACACCCTGTCTACATACTTATTGAGTAGCCAACATGTTTAAGTCCAAACTCATGTATGGAAGTGTGAGAGACTTGGGGGAACTTGACATGTTTACTCTGGAGGTAGACAAGCAAAGACACTGGTGTCTTTTTAAACTGAGAAGTCGTGATACAGAATGAAGTGGTCCCCATGAGAGGGCAAGATGAGGCAACAGTGAACGCAAGTTCCATTCTCCTATTTGGAGAGGAAATAGTACAAGATTTGATATACTAAGTGGAAGATAATAAGACTATAACTTAGTGGAGAAAATCATCCCAAAGGAACCATTTGCGAGAAAAGAGTGACCTTCCAAGAAAGAGGCTCTCAGATACACAGTAGGAGAATGAGAAATAAGGGGTAAGTTATAAAAGATTAGCTGGATACCTGGTATTTTCCTCTATAGCAAAATGTCCATCCCCAAAAAAGTTTTGAGGAGATACTTTGAGAATACTAAAGGAGTGAATTCTATGGTTGTGTATAAATCGGATGTTTTTGGTCTCAAACAGCACAAGGGGGAGCTATAGTATTTTCCTTTCCAAGTTAAGGAGGGCAGCAATTCAATGCATCTTCAGCTTGGTTAAAGGTATATGACACAGATTAGTAAGAGCTGTGAGGGAACTTTACCCACTTTTTGAAAAAATTAACTGGAAAATATATTAAATCTCACAAATGAAAATCCCTTACTATGCCTTCAAAATACCAGTCTGTCTTATCTGAAGGATCAGTTCCCTGACGAGAAGAAATACGAAGTTGCCTTAATTTGTTCATTGAGATTATATGTATAACATCGATCAGCTGCCTCCTGAACATCCCCTCCTGGGGATGTGCCTGCAATCAAGGTACATGCCCTTGACTGGAATCAAACCTGGGACCCTTCAGTCTGTAGGCTGACATTCTATCCACTGAGCCAAACCGGCTAGGGCTGTTCATTGTGTTTCTTAAAACTGGTCCTGAAATAGCCTTAAGAACAGATTCCCAAAACTTAAATCATGCCTCTAACTCCTAAAAAGTGATTCTCACTCATCTCCCTACTTATGTGGTCCTTCATTCTGCATACTACATATTTTCCCCCTTTGCTGCCATTAAAATAATAATGTGAAGAGGTTCGTGTGTGTGTGTGTGTGTGTGTGTGTGTGTGTGTGTGAGAGAGAGAGAGAGAGAGAGAGAGAGAGAGAGAGAGAGAGAGGCCAAATCAAAGAAAGTCAGTGCTTCCACAGTTGTCCGGAGCTTTCCGGCTCCTGCTTCTGAGGTCTCTAATCCACCACTTGACAAAAACAGGGTTCTGCTCTCAGTTTGGTCATCTTGATAAGAAAAGGAACTCACAAAGCTCCAGTGATAAAATGAGCAGCTGCTTGGACTTGCATCCTTTAACAGAGTCCCTCAGAGTCGAACAAACCACCACACACCTCTTCTCCCCCTGCTGATATTTTGGAGATTTTTATGTGGTGCTGCTAATAGAGGCCATAGCCAAATAAGGAAGGAAGGGATCTAAAAGCTCTATCCCAAGTTTTGAGCTACATTCATAAAAAAGCATAGACAAGGCAACATGTCACCTTGCTTCAGAGGGCCCAGGAACCTTAAAAAATATGTGCTGAACCTCACTCAAAGACGCTGCTTCCATTTTCCCTCCACAGAACTATGGCAAAATGGGTTGGTTTGGATTTGGCAGGCATAGGGTAATTGTAAACAAGAGTTCTCACTTTGAGGTTGAATTTGAAGCCACTGAAAGGGATTTGGATTTGATTGTTTTTATGTCCCTATTTCATAATTACACTTTTATGCATTTTTCACTTTTCTATGCCTTTGACTGGACACATGAGAGCACATGTAACAGGGCCCACTTACCCTAGTGCAGGGGCTAATTTAAAGCCAACACTACAGTGGAATTGCTGCTTTCTTTTCCTTAGCGTCTATTTGTTTGTGTTCAATAAGCTAAACACCTGTGGAATTTGGGGACCCACCTACTAGGCTTGCTTCTCTGGGAAGCTGTAGGGTAACTGCAGGCATCAGCTGGGCATGTCAGACACAATATAAGTATAGAGAAGGAAAGAAAAATAGATTCATGACAGCAGGTCCATCAATAATACATTGATTTACTGAGTGTCTCCTGACAAAGGTCAGAATTCATGAGAATTTCCTTGGGAACTTGCAATTTTCTCACTGACAGAGACTATGAATTGTATTAGGCATTTTCTACTGCAGCTGTTTTCAGTAATTTCCAGTGCATTTTTTCATTTATGCTGAGGGATGACATATTTAGCAATTTCCAAACACTGAGAGAGAGGGATATTTCCCATAGAGAATCATGAAATTTGTGCCACAAAATACTTGTCCAAGCTCCTCGTTTCCAAATGAAGAAAATAAGCCCATGGAGAAATGACAATATACATACTGTCAAAGCACACATCCTCATGCCTAAGACCTGAACTCAGATTCTAGGTGGAATTTTTCCAAGGCACAATGGGGATTTCCATTTATGTCTTCTGGATATGTGAAAACAAACAAAGCACATATCTGGAAAGAACCAGTAAGTTCTTAACTTATAGATGTTTATGCTGGCTACTTACTTCCTTACTGAGGGCTGGAAAAACATGAACAAAAGCTGAATGAACCAGCAGAATGAGTTATAGGAAAAGTAGAATTTCTTTGGTATGGAAAAATGAGGTTGTGCTCAAGAATATTAGGCATGTTCTAACTAATGCACTACAGTGGTTTGCTGCCAAGTAATTGATTTTCATTGCTAAGGTTTTTTGTGTTTTTTTTTTTGTTGTTGTTGTTGTTTCATTATAAAAAGGGGGTAGAAATGATGGCAGCTACCAGAAAATGTTTACTCTTCTGAGATACTTTCATCTCTGGCTATAGCCACAAGGTCATTAATGATTAATTGAGACAGCACAGGCAAACCAACTTAATTTATATTAAGAAACCAAGAATGACAGCCCGGCCAGTATGGCTCAGCAGTTGAGCATCAACCTGAGGTTGTGGCTTGATTCCCAGTCAGGGCACATGCCTAGGTTGTAGTTCAATCCCCAGTGGGAGGTGGGGGTAGGGATGAGGGTGCAGGAGGCTTTCTCTCTTTCCTTCTCCCTTCCTCTCTCTGAAATCAATAACAATATATTTAAAAAAAGAAATCAAGAATGACAGTGATAAAACAGATAATGTGCTCATATACTTTTAAATAGATAATATAACAATCAGTTTGACATATTCCATTTATAATGTGTAGAATAGCCCAGTTAAATAAATGATAACAAAGAAAAAGAAATTCAAATGCATGTCTACTCTTATCTCTTAATTACTTCAAATATTCCATATTTTTCTAACTAATGCCTTTTCTTTTGTCCCCAGCCTCCATCTTACCCAAGGCTATTTACATATGTTTAAACCAGGTGTTTCTATATATATATATAGCTATTACCTAGACTCTAGGTGATCATAACCTATTTCCCCTTTGTTACTTTTATAACATGTTGCTTCTGCACTTTTCTCTTCCACCCTAGCCTTTCTAAAACAGTTTTTTTAAGAGGGCATGCAACATTGTGTGCCTTTAGCAATTTCTCATTCACTCCTTTAAGCCTCAGAAGCAAGCAATTCTACCATCTAGCTTCTCAAAGAGGCAATGCCTTTTAGCCATCACAGAAAGTAAAGCAGAATTAAAGCTAAAATGTGTTCCTTCAATGTCACCACAATTCTTGCCAACTGATGGTCATTTAGGCCCTTGCCATACTGTAATGTTAAGTGTTAGTGTTAATGTTAGGTGTAAAAACACCTTGGGTTACCCATGTCAACATTTTCTGCCAGTCAGATAAACTAGACAAACAACAAAATACTATCCTATCTAATGAAAGAGTAATATGCAAATTAACCATCACTTTGGAACAAAAATGGCAGCACCCATAGCAGTCGAGCAGGATGCTGGCGGTGCTACCCTGGCAATGGGAGCCCAGCAGGCAATCAGACCACAGGCAGCACCCAGCAGGGCATGCTGGGAGGAGGCCATGATGACTCCCTGAGCAGATAAGCAGAGGAGGGGGAGCCAGCGATGGAGACCCCCACAGGTGGCAGCTGGCCTGGGTGGCAGCTGCAGACAAGCAGACAAGGGGGTGTGAGCCATCGGGGACCCCACAGGCAGCGCCCAGCAGGGCCTGCTTGCCCATCCCTGTGGTGTGAAGCAGACAGGCTCAGTAGAGAGCAGAGAACACATGGAGTGGGTCAAACAACCAGTAGCACATCTCCTGAGGGCTCCCGAATTGGAGAGGGTGCAGGTCCGGCTGAGAGACCTCCCTGCCTGCCCTCCCCCTCCCCCACCTACCTGTGCACAAATTTCATGCACCGGGCCCCTAATATAGGTATAATTATTTGAAGATGAGAAGCAAGCCCTGACCAGTGTGATTCAGTTGGTTGGAGAGTATTCTGGTACACCGAAAGGTTGCAGATTCAATTCCTCAGGGGACATACCTAAGTCTTGGGTTTGATTCCCAGTCAGGGCACGCATGGAAGGCTACCAATTGATGTTCTCTCTTTTCTCTCTCTCTCTCTCTCTCTCTCCCTCTCTCTCTCTCTCTCTCTCTCTCTCTCTCTCTCTTTCTCTCTTCCCCTTCTCTCTAAAATCAATGGGATTGTCCTCAGGTCAGGCTAAAAAGAAAGAAAATGAGAAGAAATATTAAGAGGAAGATAGAAACACATAGAAAGCCATGGTCGTCTACTTAACTAGAAGACAAGGTGCCTGGTGACTGCTTCCCTACTAGCCAAGTCTGATAATTAGGAACTAACCCTTTTCTCTTCACTGAACATATTTTATCTAGTACAGCATTGTGCAATAAAACTTGCTGCAGAGATAGAAATGTACTATATCTGTGCTGTCTAATATGGTAGCTACATGTGGCTACTGAATACTTGAGTATAGCTAATGATACTGAGAACCAAAATTTTCATTGCATTTAAATTTCAATAGCTGCAAGTAGCTATTAGCTACCATATTGGACAGCTTAGATGTATAAATATGGTGGTTATAGGCATAGCTAAATATCTTACCAGTTCTGAAAATTCTATTGTGATATCTACTTCTATGTGGCTCATACTGTAGGTTGGCTAACCCAACTCCAATCCACAACATTTCTCTTTCCAACTGCACTTCCAGAGTGTTAAGGATGTTTGACACAGCTGTCAGTAGATAGCAGCAGAAGTCTACTGAGTTTGTGAACCTGATAAAGAAGAGAGATGCCTGATAAGATCTGTTTTGCCATTCAACATTCACTCTTTCCCTTTTCACCATTTGACTACAAATATGACAGCTGGAATAAGGAAGCCTTCCTATCTCATGAGACAACAATATGATGAACACTGTAATAAAGTTTTATTAGTTCCAGGAGACAAGTATGAATATAAAATAGAAGCAAGAATTGAAGAGTGGAAATATTTCTTAAGAACATGGTTCCTTGAAGATATCATTGAGCCACTTCAGTAACCATAATACTTATCTAAACTAATGTAGTTTTGCTTGGTTATTTGCAGTCGAAAGCCCAGGACCACTGGATATTGAACACCCTGAGGTTTAAGTCCAAATGTTGAAAGAGGAAAAGTTGTTTTAGATTAGTTGATTAGAAAGCTAAAAGTTCAAGATGACAGAATAAAATGACAGATCAGCCCTGACTGGTTTGGCTCAGTGGATAGAGCGTCAGCCTGTGGACTGAGGGGTCCCAGGTTTGATTCCTGTCAAGGGCATGTATCTTGGTTGTGGACACATCTCCAGCAGGGGGTGTGCAGGAGGCAGCTGATCAATATTTCTCTCTCATCGATGTTTCTAGCTCTCTGTCCCTCTCCCTTCCTCTCTGTAAAAATCAATAAAATATATTTTTAAAAAAATGACAGATCATAAGACCATGGATCCTTAATGATCTGAACCTACTTACACAAGAAGTGAATTTACTATCAACACACTTTTTATCATGTGACTTTGTAACTGGGACTAGAGGCCCAGTGCACAAAAATTTGTGCACTCGGGGGGGTCCCTCAGTCTGGCCTGTGTCCTCTCGCACTCTGGGAACCCTTGAGGGATGTCCACCTGCTGGCTTAGGCCCGCTCTCTGGGCAGTCGGGCCTAAGCTGACAGTCAGACATCCTTCTGGCAGCCTGGGAGTCCTTGGAGGATGTCCACTTGCCAGCGGGAAGCAGGCCTAAGCTGCAGTTGGACATCCTTAGTGCTGCTGAGGTGGCAGGAGAGGCTCCCACCATCACCACTGTACTGGCAGCTGGCAGCCTGGCTTGTGGCTGAGCTGAACTCCCCCTATGGGAGTGCACTGACCACCAAGGGGAAGCTCTTGCATTGAGCATCTGCCCCCTGGTGGTCAGTGTGTGTCATAGTGAGCAGTCATTCTCAGTCCTTCTGCTGTTAGGGTAAATTTGCATATTACCCTTTTATTATATAGGATAGAGGCCTGGTGCAGGGGTGGGGGCTGGCTGGTTTGCCCTGAAGGGTGTTCTGGATCAGGGTGGGGGTCCCACTGGGGTTTCTGGCCAGCCTGGGTGAGGGGCTGAGGGCCATTTTCAGACTGGCCACATGCCCTTCAGGGTAGGGGACCCTGCTGGGGTGCCTGGCCAGCCTGAGTGAGGGGCTGATGGCCATTTGCAGGCTTGCCACAGCCCCTTCAGGGAAGGTGGTCTTGCTGGGGTGCCTGGCCAGCCTGGATGAGAGGCTGATGCTGTTTGCAGGCTGGTCACAGCCCCTTCAGTGTGGGGGTCCCTGTTGGAGTGCCTAGCCAGCATGGGTGAGAGGCTGAGGGCCATTTTCAATCTGGCCACATCCCCTTCAGGGAGGGGGGTCTTTCTGGGGTGCCTGGCCATCCTATGTGAGGGGCTGATGGCTGTTTGCAGGCTGGCCATAGCCCCCAGCACCCAAGCTTCCAGTGAGGCTGGCTGGAAGCAGGTATCTGGGGTTTATTTATCTTCTATAATTGAAACTTTGTTGCCTTGAGCAGAGGCCACAGCCAGCCTAGGCAGGCAGCTTCCTCCATCACTGGGGCAAGGAAGCCTCCTGTTTGCTCTAGCTTTATGGCTGCTGGCCGTCATCTTGGTTGGGTTAATTTGCATATAGTTGCTATGATTGGCTGGTGGGCATGGCTTGGTATGTAGCAGAGTGACACAATTTGCATATTACTCTTTTATTAGTGTAGATTGTGTGCGGCAAAACTTTTTATTACATATAATCAAACATGCCTAAATGATATTAGATTTAATCACTAGTTCTATATTCATGTTGGGAAGAAGCTTTAAATAGAAATTTTGACAGCCCAAGATATAGTGTTATGTTAAAAATGAAATAATCGCCTGGTTTGCTCAGTGGATAGAGCTTCAGCCTGCAGACTCAAGGGTCCCGGGTTTGATTTCGGTCAAGGGCATGTACCTTGGCTGCAGGCACATCCCCAGTGGGGAGTGTGCAGAAAGCAGCTGATCAATGTTTCTCTCTCATTGATGTTTCTCTCTGTCCCTCTCCTTTCCTCTCTGTAAAAAATCAATAAAAATATATATTTAAAAATATATAATCTAATAAAAGAGTAACATGCAAATTGACCCTCATTCTGTTACACCTAAGCCACACCTACCAGCCAAACCATGCCCACCAGCCAATCAGAGTGGCTGTATGCAAATTAACCCATCCAAGATGGTGGCCGGTAACCACAGAGCTAGAGCAAACAGGAGGCTTCTGTTGCACCAGCAATGGAGGAAATTGCCTGCCTAGGCCGGCTGGGCCTCTGTTCAAGGCAACAAAGTTTCAATTATAGAAGACAAATAAACCCCAGAAACCTGATTCTAGCCAGCCTCTTTGGGACCTTGGATCAATGGGAGCTGTGGCCAGCCTGAAAACAGCCATCAACTCCTCACCCAGGCTGGCCAGGCACCCCAGCAGCACATCCTTCAGGGCAAACATGCTGGCCCCAACCCATGCACCAGGCCTCTATATAATTCTATGTAATAAAAGGTTAATACACAAACAGCAGAACGACTGGGAATGACTGGTCACTATGACACACACTGACCACCAGGGGGCAGATGCTCAATGCAGGAGCTGCTCCTGGTGGTCAGGGCACTCCCACAGGGGGAGCTCTGCTCAGCCACAAGCCAGAAGTCTGCCAGTACAGCGGTGGTTGTGGGAGCTTTTCCTGCCACCTCAGCAGCACTAAGGATGTCCAACTGCAGCTTAGGCCTGCTCCCCACTGGCAAGTGGACATCCCTTGAGGGCTCTCGGGCTACCAAAGGGATGTCTGACTGCCAGCTTAGGCTCGATCCCCCCAGGGAGCAGGCCTAAGCCAGCAGGTGGACATCCCTTGAGGGATACCAGACTGGAGAGGGCACAGGCCGGGCAGAGGGACCCCCCCTCCCTCCGAGTGCACAAATTTTTGTGCACTGGGCCTCTAGTAAAAAAAATAAAAATGAAATATTTAAACTCCTGGTTATTTAAGCCACTAGAGTTACTTCCCGTAATTGGTTTCCTGGCATTGTTTGTCTCTATTTTACATTCATGTTTGCTTTTAGTATGAAATAGATGGAATTTTGATAGTCAATGATAGAGTGGTAAAAATAGAGAGATGAAATTGTAGAAATGAGTAATCAGCATCAACAAGGGTTAGACAATGGGAAAGCAGGAGGAAGTTGAAAGAGCAGTTAATATCCACGTTGTATGGAGAGTTTGGTGCTATGACTCATTAGAATGGACCAAGGTGTGGTCTCAGAGATGGAGGATGAAAAAAAATGCTGTGAGGACAGAGTTTGAATTCAAGAGAGATTGCACTAGACAATTGGTTATGTATTTAGGGAGCTCAGATAACACATGTGGGAGGGAATTCGGATGACTTTCATTATCACAAGTGGCAGCTGATGCCATATGTGTGACCAATTTAACACAGTAGGTTTAAATGTTTATAGAGCTTCAGAAGCACTTGAAGAGCTCACTTTAAAATGAAGAAAAAGGAGTGAATGTGTCTGCAACTACCAAAAATATGGGGGGGGAATGATGTTTATTCCTGTTAAAAACATCACAAAATGAATTTCACGATTTGGGAAAGAAGTCCCTCCACAGATATCACTGGGAACTTTGACTTGATTGTCTTTGGGCAATTTTCAGTTGGAAAGAGAGTGAGTACATGATTCTAGCCCAGAGGCTATTTATACAAAAATTTCCAGGAAAAGCAGGGAGATTGCCGTGTGCATTTCAGCTGAGCAGATCAGGAATAGAATATAATGAACTATTACTGATTTGTCAGTAGGCAGGCAATCAGAGCATTGCTTGCCAATCACGGTAACCCATAACCCCGATCCACCAAGACTGGTGCAGTGAATGCATATGAGAACCATACGGGGAAAATCAGATCACCCTGAGTCTAAGCATCTCTTCTTACAATGTGGACAAAGGGGAGCACTGGTAACTGCCTCCTCTTGCCACATAGAGAGGGCATTTTTGTGTCAGGGAAGAGCCAAGACTCAGAAAACTAGAGAAAGTTGAGTTGTGAAATAGAATGAAAGAGAATACTATATGTGAAATTAAGTGCCATCTCATGATTTCTCAGTAACATGCCGTACATTCTTTCTTGCTTAAAAGCTACTTTGAATTGCCTTTCTTTCTGACACCTCCAATTGAAAGCATCTCCATTAACGTGTGTACAGTACTTGGTTCAGAATATATGGTCACTGTAAGAGGCCCGTAACATGGATATGTTAAGAAAGTAAAGCATTAACCCTGAATATAGTATGGGCTCACATCTTCTTAAAATATGCATAGAAAAAAATATAGAAGGCTAATATTAATCAGGCATTTATAAACAAGACTGTATACATTAATTGCATAAAACATCATATTGTCATTAACAGCAGCAAATGAGAAAAAGGGATGGTGAAGCAGATGCTCCATTTGCATTGTATGTAGAGTTGTGTTTTTCTCCTTAAATGAAAAAAAAAAGTCATTTGTGAGTCCTGACTTTAAGCAAGAACAAGCTTCCTCTGGAGCTCAAGAGCCTGGGGGACATGAGTGAACTCAGTGTCCACAGTACAGGGGTTGCTCGGAAAACACCAGCTGTGAATACTCCCGTTACACTCTATATCATACTTGTACACGAGGGGAGAGAGGGCGGTTTCCAGAAACCTTTTTATTACCTGCTGGTTATCTCGTTTCCTGGGTAGAGGGCTATTATTTTCTAGTGCTGATATAAAACAGACTCGTATTTGAGATAAGCAAAAAGTAAGATTAATCTCATGTGAAAGTTTAGGAGCCAGGTCAATGATTCTTTCTGGGTGTAAATAAATCTCACCTCCATCTGCATGCCAGAGAACTTCTCTGAGGTTGGTAAATGCAAGAACTTAAAAACTCTTGGCGCGGAGGCGACATAAAAGATCCTTAGCCTTGCCCTAACTGGTTTGGTTCAGTGGGTAGAACGTTGGCCTGCAGACTAAAGGGTCCCGGGTTTGATTTTGGTCAAGGGCATGTACCTTGGTTGGGGGCACATCTCCAGTGGGAGATGTGCAGGAGGCAGCTGATCGATGTTTCTCTCTCAGTGATGTTTCTGACTCTCTCTCTCTCCCTTCCTTTCTGTAAAAAAATCAATAAAATATATTTTTAAAAAAAGATTCTTAACCTCACAGCGAAGTTTGTCAGATAAGAACACTCAGGTCAGAGAGGTTTTAAGTTTCTGAGCCAAGACTAGAACCCAAAGCTCCTACCTCCTAGGTACATACCTAAATGCAGAGTCTCTTACCTAATTACAGTTTCTTCCTTTCCAGTCTATTCATTAAATGAAAGGAAAGGGTACATTCCAGGCATGAGGGTGAGCACAAAGTCTCAGAGTCCAAGGAGTCGTGCTAGGGTGGAGGAAAGAGGGTAATGAGGATATCTGTTATTTTAGTAACTAAACTCTGCTGAATAAACTCCAAGAACTTCTTATCCTCATTTCTGTGCTCTAGTATACAGATGTAGGGTCCGTTCCGGGAGCTGCGTTTCCTACATGTGGGCAAGTGATTAAAACCTTCCAGAGATTAAAAAGTAGTGACTCATTTAGACTTCTCAAGACAGCATTTAATTCTGGAACTATAGGGGTGGGGAGGCTGACTGGGTGGGAGTGTTATTGGTCTCATAGCCCAAATTAATTTTTTTCTACCTCCTTTTTCACTTTCTTTCCATTTTCCCTCTTGAGTTTTAATGATCCAAACAACACTGAGATACCATATCATCTTCCATATCTAAACTGAAATAGATTCACATAATAGTTTTACAGCACTGAGCATTCAAGTCACAATTGCTCTCTGATTTGCTTTGCTCTGTCTTAATGGCCAACAGAAAATACTATCATAACCCTTTATAGGAAAGCAGAAAACATCTTAACATAATAGTAGCATCTTAACAATTCACTGGAAAGCACTACTGGCTTAGCAGCTGGTTTTAAGACAGGTTTTTTTTTTGTTTTTTTGTTTTTTTGCCAAACTTCTGATGCACTTTTTCCTTCTTACTGTCCATAACCGAACCTTATTCTCTTAATTTATTACTCAGAATCTGAATGACTTAACAATTAAAGACCATCTATTTGGATAAATTATTTGATTAATAATGCCTAGTGATAGTTCAAGAATTAAATGCTGTCTCAAGAAGTCTAAATGAGTCACTACTTTTGAATCTCTGGAAGGTTTTAATCACTTGCCCACATGTAGGAAATGTAGCTCCCAGAACGGACCCTAAATCTGTATACTAGAAAACAGAAATGAGGATAAGTTCTTGGAGTTTATTCAGCAGAGTTTAGTTACTAAAATAATAATGTCCTAAATATTTGGGACTTGTCAGCTATTTTTCTATTACTGATTTTTATTTTATTTTACTTTATTTGCAAAAGAGTAAATAGATTTTATAATCCTATATAATCATATCAAACCTTACCCTTGAAATCCTAGTCCCACATTCTACCCCATTCAACCTAACCCACAGAATTACTGGTTCTTAGCAACTGTCTTCGAACTATAATGTTAACAATAAAATTATAGGTGTTACTTATCAGTCAAGACATCTGTTACAGTCCTAGAAGACAACCACAGAGATGACTGCTGTTTACATACAGATGGCTAAAGTTTCAGCTTCTTAATGGTCCTCAAGTACAGTAGTAGCTATTTGGGGAGCTCAGGTACTAATGACATCCTTAAAAGAATGCATTTAA
This sequence comes from Murina feae, assembly GCA_004026665.1. NCBI lineage: Eukaryota > Metazoa > Chordata > Mammalia > Chiroptera > Vespertilionidae > Murina > Murina feae. The sequence continues at coordinate 12,610 of PVJC01018868.1, read as the reverse complement.
AAGTTTCAAGAAACATGCTTATGGAAACTTGGAAATGGAAAAAAAAAAAAGCCTAAAGTCTCAATGATTGATTGCACAGTAGAGTTTGCATTTACTGAACAGGGGGAGGGGATATTGGAAAAATACTGCTTGCACTAAGTTTTTAAAAGAAATGATGTGTAGTAGTTGGTGGGGTTTAGGGGAAAGGGTATAATTAATTACACATAGCACTAGTCTCTTAACTGAATCAGGGGTACCCTAGCTCTCAGAATGTTGCCAGTGACCGATTGTAGTTGTACAGACGCAGCAATGGCCTTTGCAGTGCAAGTCATTACATTAGGTGTCAAGCGATGTAAATCACAACAAAGAATGCAAACCCCTACCCGCAGACCAAGATTAGAGTCAGCCATGGAGTTGAATTATTATGTGAAATGCCTTTCTGCTATTAAAACACAAAGCGACAAGTAAAATTGCTCTTTCAACAATTTTAAATGCCAAACTTCCATACAGAGAATTTCTTTATCTGTGCTTTAATGTAGGCAATACTTGAGCTATTGCTCCCACTGAGCCCCTCCATGGTTAGAGAAAGACAAATGGAGGATGTCTTAGTAGGCCCAGGCTGCCATAACAAATACCATAGACTGGGTAGCTTAAAAGCCAGAAATTTATTTTCTCACAGTCTGGAAGCACAGCTTGGCTTCTGGTGAGACCTTTCTCTTCCTGGCTTGTACATGGTTGCCCTCTCACTATATTCTCACAGGCCTTTCCTCAGGGTGAGTGCACAAAGAGAGAGAGAGAGAGATCTCTTTCTTTCTTTTTTTGTAAATATATTTTATTGATTTTTTACAGAGAGGAAGGGAGAGGGATAGAGAGTTAGAAACATTGATGAGAGACGAACATCGATCAGCTGCCTCCCGCAAACCCCCCACTAAGGATGTGGCTGCAACCAAGGTACATGCCCTTGATCAGAATCGAACCTGGGACCTTTCAGTCCACAGGCCAACGCTCTATCCACTGAGCCAAACCGATTAGGGTGAGATCTCTTTCTTTTTCTCTTCTTATAAGGCCACCAATCCTATCTGATTAGGACCCCACCCTTATGACTTTATTTAAACTACTAGAGGCCCAGTGCACAAAATTCATGCACGGGGGGGGGGGGCAGTGTTCCTTGCCCAGCCTGCACCCTCTCCAATCTGGGACCCATTGGGGGATGTCCAATTGCCAGTTTGGGCCCGGTCCCACAGGAGCTCTCAGGCCAGCAGTTGGACATCCCTCTCACAATCCGGGACTGCTGGCTCCTAACCACTCGCTTGCCTGTCTGCCCGATTGCCCCTAACCGCTTTTGCCTGCCAGGCTGATTAACACCTAACTGCTCCCCTGCCAGCCCGATGGCCCCCCAACTGCCCTCCCCTGCTGGCCTGATCTCACCACCAATTGCCCTCCTCTGGCAAATTTGGTTCTGATTGGTCAGTTTCTATGCCAGTCAGTGTCAAAAGCTCTGCCTCCTACACAATCATTGGCTCCTCACACTTCACCCAGATTTGGTTCTGATTGGTCAGTCTCTCTGCCAGTCAGTGTCTCTGGGCCTATCAATGGAGCCTGATCAGAAAGGTGGGGCTGATCAGCAACCCCAGTGGAGGCCTGGAGAGAAATGGAGGCGTGGCTGCTAGAAAGAAGGAGAGAGGCTGGGGCTGATCAACAGGTGCCACAGAGGCTGCAGATCAGACCCTGCTTCTCTCTTTGGGCCTCTTTCCAGGCCTTATTCACAGGCCCCTCAGCAGTCAGTGCTGGGTCACCGCACCTGCAGCCACAGCAACCAGTGCTGGGTCCCCATGGCAACTCAGCACTGACTGCAGGATTGACTTCCAGTTGGTTGAGCCTCTGATTGTGACAGACCCAGGGTTTTTATATATTAGGATATTACCTTCTTAAAAGCCCTGTCACCAAATACAGTCAAATTGGGGGTTGGGACTTTAATGTATGAATTTTTTTGTGGTGGACACAATTAAGTCCATAGCAAAGGTGGTGTCCTTTGGAGATGTATGATTTTTTTTTTCTGATAAGATCTGTTCTCTTTACATGGGAATAATCAAAAGAATCTAATAAGCAACTATGGTGTAATTGGGATCCTGCAGCTATGTATGAAAGACATTGTCCATGCAGAAGAAAAATAAATAATCAGTAATATTTGGTAGCAATTTTTAGAGTATAACTAACGAATGCTGGCAGTAGAATTCAGGTGCCATTAAACTGTAGACACATAGGCTCTCCTACCCAAATATCTGAGTACTCCCATTTTCTACCTCTTCTCTCCTACATCCCTTGCTGCCAATAGGGAAGGTGTGGTGTCAATTTGTTTGGGCCTTTTTTTCCTTTCTGCCTGAACCTCTTACCATTCCTCAACCTCACTCCTTTCTGATCCATATTAATTTATTTTCTGAGATTCCTAGGAAGAGACTAATAAGGACTTTCTTTTTATCAGGCACTAGACTAGCAGCCTAATGGCTCAGAGGCAGAGGTTAGCAATGAGAATGTGGTATTTGAAATTTCATATAATCATAAGGTTTGAATTAGGTGAGTCATTTTTATTGCAAATTAAAAAAAAAACACCAAAAAGTGATTTTCTTTTTTGTACTTGGGATGCACTGAATCATTAGACACTATTATGATTGTTATGATTATATGCAATCCTTCTACCTTTTACCGGCCATCAATGCTCATTTCCCTTAAGGGAAAATAAAAGGCAAGTTGGTTTGAATCTCAATAAATTTTGACTCATTCTTTTGAACACCCATATTAAATTCAACCATGTTCCCGATATTAGTGAGTGACAATTAAATATAGCTTTCAAGTGCATTCACTGGTTTGGCTAAGCCATGATTTGTATCATCTTTGTCCCACTTTCTATTGCAATCATACCAGACTGGAAACTGATCCCTAAACTTACCGAGACTTTTCATGAGTTTGATCTTGCCTCTGCAGAGAAGCCTGTATCCTTCAGTGAACTCCTAATCACAATTCATTTAAATGTTTATATTTTAAATAAACTTTATTTTAGAAATTTTTATAGTTAATGCCCATTGGATCAGTAGTGACACTCTGCTTTTATTTTTGATATTAAGTAATTTGTGGCTTCTCTTTTTTATCTTGATTACTCTGGCTACTTGTTTCTTAATTTTACTAACATTGCACTTTTCAGAGAACTGGATTTTGGTTTCCTTAATTTTTTTCCCTCTATTATTTTCCTTTTTTTTTTAAATATATATTTTTTTATTGATTTTTTTTACAGAGAGGAAGAGAGATGAATAGAGAGTTAGAAACATCGATGAGAGAGAAACATTGATCAACTGCCTCCTGCACGCCCCCTACTGGGGATGTGCCTGAAACCATGGTACCTGCCCTTGACTAGAATCAACCGGGGACCTGTCAGTCCACAGGCTGATGCTCCACTGCTGGCCTGAGCCAAACAGTCAGGGCTTTTCCTGTTTTTAATTTTATTGATTTCTTCTCTAATTTCTATTGTCTCTATTTTTTCTTATGTTTGCTTTAGGCTCAAAATAGTCTTCTTTTTCTAGTTTCCTAAAGTGTAAGCTTAGATTAATTGATATTAAATCTTTCTTCTTTGATAATATATGCCATTAATGCTATAATTTTTCCTTTAAGTACTGTTTCTGCTGCATCTCCACCAATTCTGATAAATTGTATTTATTTTTTTTTGTTTAGTTCAAATATATTTTTAATTTCGCTTGAGATATCTTCTTTGATCCATGTGTTATTTGGAAATATGTTGATTAATCTCCAAATATTTGGGACTTTCCAGCTATTTTTCTATTACTGATTTTTACTTTATTTTATTTTATTTTATTTGCAATAGAAAGTGGGACAAGTACATACTTTACATGATTTCTATTCATTTTAATTTGTTTAAGTGATTTTTATGGTTAAGAGCATTATCTATGTTGGTGAATGTTTCATGTGAGTTTGAGGATATGAACTCTGCTATTGTTGGATGGAGTAATCTATAAATGTCAGTTAGAACAAATTGACTGATGGTATTTTTCCGGTCAACTATACCCTTACTGATTTCCTACCTGCTGGATCTATCAAACAATGAAAGAGAGACGTTGAAGCCATCAATAATAATAGTATATTTGTCTATTTCTCCTTGAAGTTCTATCAGTTTTGCCTTACATACTATGACAGATGGTTGTTAGGTGCAAGCGTGTTAAGGATTGTGATATCTTCTTGGAGAGCTAACTCCTTTTTATCATTATGGAATATTCTCCCTGTTTTTGAGAATACTCCCTTTTTAAAAAAATATTTTTTATTGATTTCATAGAGGAAGGGAGAGGGAGGGAGAGATAGAAACATCAATGATGAGAGAGAATCATTGATCAGCTGTTTCCTGTGCACCCCACACTGGGAATAGAGCCTACAATCCAGGCATGTGTCCTGAGCAGGAATCAAACCGTGACCTCCTGGTTCATAGGTCGATGTTCAACCTCTGAACCATACCAGCTGGGCTGGAATACTCCCTTTTATCCCTCATAATTTTTCTTGTTCTTAAGTCTACTTAGTCTGAAAATAATACCTCCCTGGCCTGTGTGGCTCAGGTAGTTGGAGAATTGTCTCATACACCAGAAGGTGGCAGGTTTGCTTCCCAGTCAGGGCACATGCTTGGGTTGTGGGTTTGAACCCTGGTCAGAGCAAGTGTGGGAGGCAGCCAACTGATGTTTCTCACATCAATGTTTCTCTCTCTCTCTCTCTCTTTCTCTCTCTCTCTCTCTAATAAAAAAATAAAAGAAAATAATACAGTTACTTCAGCTTCCTTTTGTTTAATGTTAGTACCTTTCACCATTCCTTTACTTATGAACTAATTAAATATTTATATTTGAAGTGGCTGTCTCATAGAAAACATATAATTGGTCCTGACCGGTTTGGCTCAGTGGATAGAGTGTCGGCCTGCGGACTAAAAGGTCCCAGTCAAGGGCATGTATCTTGGTTGTGGGCACATTCCCAATAGGGGGTGTACAGGAGGCAGTTGATGGATGTTTCTCTCTCATTGATGTTTCTAACTCTCTATCTCCCTTCCTCTCTGTAAAAAATCAATATAATATATTTTTAAAAAGAAAACATATAGTTGGATCTTACATTTTCATGCGCTCTGAAAATGTTTTGAATTGATATATTTAGATCATTTACATTTAAAGTATTGATATAGATAGGTTTCTATTCACCGTTCTTATTCTTCTTTTCTTCCTCTCTATTTCTGTCTTCTCTGGTTTTAATTGAGAATTTTATATAATTCCATTTTATTTCTTCTCTTTTCCTATCAATCATGCTTAAAAGAAAACTTAACGAGTCCCCTAGAGTTTACAATATGTGTTCACAACCAAACTAATTTCACCTTTATTTTTTAAAAAGTATGTTTTTATTGATTTTTAGAGATAGAGGGAAAAGGAAGAGATAGAAACATTGATTGGCTGCCTCCTGCATTCCCCCTATTGGGGAAGGAGCCCAAAACTTAGGCATGTGTCCTGGGCTATGAAACCAGCGGTGCATGGGTCGACGCTCAACTACTAAGCCACACCAGATGGGCTAATTTCACCTTCTATTAGTAATAACACCATGCTGTTTCACAAGTAGTGTAAGTACTTTATTATAGAGTATTCCCAATTCCAAACTCCCATCCTTTACTATATTATTGTCAATGGTTTCCCTTATCTGTAATCATATAATATTCTTTACTTTTATTTGAACAGTTACTTATTAAATACATAAGTAAAATTTAAAAAATTACTTTAGTTTTATTTATTTCTTTTCCCATACTCTTTCTTTTTATGTAAATCTGATTTTCTACTTAAATCATTTTCATTATTTCTGAAGAACTTATTTTAATATTCCTTACAGGGCAGGTCAGCTGACAATATGAGACTAAGAAATTAAGAAACTTCTCAGACTTACTTACTTATGTAAATTGAGTCTTATGCACTGCATTTTAGCAGGAAGTATCATGACTCACCCAGCATTTCAGAAGATGTGGAGAAAAAGGAACCCTTGTGCACTACTAGTGGGAATGCAGACTGGTGCAGCCACTGTGGAGAACAGTATGGCGCTTTCTCAAAAAATTAAAAATGGAACTACTATTTGACCCAGTAATACCACTTCTAGGAATATAGCCCAAAAACACAGAAACACCAATCAGAAAGGATATATGCACCCCTATGTTCATAGCAGAACAATTTACAATAGCTAAGATTTAGAAACAGCCTAAGTGTCCATCAGCAGATGAGTGGATTAGAAAACTGTGGTATATCTACCCGATGGAATACTACGCTACTCTAAAAAAGAAAAAAACTCTTACTATTTTCAATAGCATGGATGTAACTGGAGAGCATTATGCTAAGCAAAATAAGCCAGTCAGATAAGTATCACATGATCTCACTCATTTGTAGAATATAAAGAACATCATAAACTGATGTTCAAAAATAGATACAGAAACAAAGAAGCATTGAACAGACTGTCAAATTTAGTGGGAAGGCAGGGGAGGGTGGGGAGGGTAAGAGATCAACCAAAGGACTTGTATGCATGCATATAAGCATAACCAATGGACACAGACACTGGGGTGGGGGTGGTGAAGGCATGTGCTGGGGGGTAGGAGAGGCCAGGGGGAGATTGATGGGGGGGAAAGGATGTATGTACTATTATTAGTAATACTTTAAACAATATAAAAGATAGCATATGTGCATAGGGAAATAGCCATAAGAACTAAAAACAGCTAGTAGGGAGGAGGGCTAGAGAAACATGGGAAATAAGTCTCTTGATCTTCATCACATGCTCATCCATATGCATTAAAGCATTTCTGTTATTTACTTCTAAATGCTTTGTTTTATAAAAAGGAGTAAGTAAAACCCTTGTGATATCTTTCTTCCTCTCCAGTATGCTGGCATAGCCTAGGCCTAGCCACCCACTTGTTATGGATACAGATACCTTGGGCTCTCCCTCTTTATTAAGGATTCTAGGGAATCTACTCTTTCCTCACACGCTTTAGCCTAACACTTTTGTGCGTCTTTAGGTTATGGTCTTGTTAGCATTCTTAGCATGTCAACAGTATCTTTGTTGCTCTTCTAATAAAATTCTTTCCCCTATAACATTTAATTACTCTAATTTTCCAGTTGATCTAATGTGTTTAATATGAGTTATATAAATTTCTGGTATGAATGACAGAATGTTGATGATCTAATTTATCTTCCAGACATATTAAAACCAGCTAATTTTTTTCTTCTCAGAAAATTGTGAGTGTTTGGGTGACATTTGATTATTATTGGTTAATATAGTTAAGCTCTGGGGTGAATATAAAGATATTTTCAATTTAATAGATTTAACATGTCATTATTCGATGTTGATGAATTTCTACTTGTTAGGAGAAAATCTGTCAGATATAATGAACTTATTTGGACATCCCAATAGTTAAAGCTTCAGTTTTACAAACCTTGAGTATAAAATTAAATTGTATTGGATGAAAATGAAAACACAAAACATGAGCAAACGAATATTTGAAGGCTAAATAAATACATAGCTGAAGTCCATTACAAAAAATGCAATTATTGTTTGATTCGACTTATATGAGATACTTAGAATAATTAAAATATTAAATACAAAAAGTAGAATGGTGGTTGCTAGGGCTGTAGAAAGTGGGAGATGGTAAGTTATTATTTAATGAGTATAGAGTTTCAGTTTTGCAAGTTGAAAAGAGTTCTGAAGATGGATGGTGGTGATTGTTGTACAACAATGTGAATGTACTTAATTAAAATGGTAAAATTCTGTGTCATATATTTTACCATAATTTTAAAAATAAGTATTTACTGTTTGAGTCCATATATATTATATGCATTTCTAGAAAATGAATGTACAGTGGCAGAAAGCAGATTGTTAGGAGAGAGGACAGGAAGGGGCAGGAATGAGGATTACAAAGGGGCATTGTCTTGATTTCGGTTTTACAGGTGTAGATATGTCAAAACTTACCCAATTGAATGCTTCAAATATGTGCAGATTTTGCATGCCAACGAAACACCCAATAAAACTCTTTGTAAACAAACAAACAAACTGGTAGATAGACAAACAGCTGCCTAGGAACAAATTTACTATGAGCTTTTGAAATGCTTTCAGTGAAGCCTGTAATAACATAAACATTTTAAATGTAATTTACCTGAAATTGTTTGTGTGAAACTCCATTCAGTTTCCTCACATAGGGTACCCTCTCCCTGACCTCCTGCAGTCCATCAACAATAACTTGACCCATTAAATACTTGTTGAAAAGGACTCAATTTTAAAAAGTTTAAACGCAACCCATCAATAAAGTAAAACAGCCATGCAATAGCCCAAATATTTAATGACATGATAATTAGTTATATTCTAAATCAAGTGCCACACATGGAGGCAGACTTGATGCTGCAGCACCCTCACATGAATGAGACACAGTTTCTTTGCCTAAGTGTCTGTGCTTTGAATGACCTACTATGAACCTTTGTTCCCTTTCTTTCTTGTTTTTGACTGGTTCTGGTCACTGTCTTACCTTGCTGGACTGTGCATTCTCTCCGTGCCTAGAGCAAGGCTGAGTAAATAAAACACTATGAGGGACTTTAGGGACCATCCCATGAGAAAATTCTAATTTTATATTACAGAAAATCTAAACTTCAGGAGTCAAGGGATGGCCCCAAACTCATGTGGCTGATTTGTATGGAACTGACGCTAGATGTAATAATTGCATCAAGCACAGGCCTAGAGTACCTGGTAGACCAAATAAATAAATAAAGAATTGCTTAGATACCATTAGCAGGATCTCTTTAGTCTGGGTAATATGTAGAACTCCTGAAGTAGTTCTTGAATCCCTAAAGATTATAACTCTGTGGAGATGTGCAAAAACCTATTTTCCCAAGGAGATGGGATATGATGTCAACAATTTATCAAATTGATGCATGACCTCCCCCGCCCCCAAAAAAAGGTTAGGAACCCAGTGCTTTAGAACAAATAAAACGTATCCCTGCAAATTGAACTCATGGACTTATGGACAGTACAGGTTGCCATATGGTTACCCTGCAGTGTATGTGCATGAGTACCTGCGCGTGCACTGGATGGCGAAGAGGATCTGTGAAGTCCTTGCCTACTTTTGCCCTTCAATAACACAGGGCTGGGTATGACAGAGCATTCTATAAATGGAACATAAAGAAAAAATTATTACATTTTAAAGCAATCTTAACTAATAAAAGTGAAATATTAAAATTAACTGTTTCTCTGGGATGGGGTAAACCACGCCCACCAGCCAATCAGAGCTGCTGTATGCAAATTAGCCCAGCCAAGATGGCGGAGGCTGCAGCCCCGGTGTGCAGCTTCTCCAGGGCTGCGGCCTCTGCCATCTTGGGAGCCTCCTGCCTGGGAAGGCATCCAGCACCTTGGGCCTGCGGATGCCTTCCCAGGCAGGAGCCTGGGGTGGGGGAGGCGGGTACGAGGCGGCTGGACCCTGCGGCCCCCACCTGGGAGGTCCTGGGGTGGCCGGCGCCACCGCAGCCTCGGCTTCCCAGGCGGGAGCCTTCCAGGGTGCGAGGATGAGACGGCCGGACCCCCGCAGGCCCCGCCCCGGAGGCTGCGGGGGTCCGGCTGGCGCCATTGCAGCCTTGGCTTCCCCGGGTGGGAGCCTTCCAGGGTGCGGGGATGAGGCAGGTGGCCCGTAGGGTCAGTGGGAGCTGTGGCCAGCCTGAAAACTGCCCTCAGCCCCTCACCCAGGCTTGCTACATCCCCTGGGGTGAGGGTCTCCACTGGGGAGCTTGGCCAGCTTGCAAACAGACATTGGCCCCTCACCCAGGCTGGCCAGGCTCACCAGCAGGTGGACATCCCCAGAGGGGTCCCAGACTGCGAGAGGGCACAGGCCGGGCTGAGGGACCCCCTGCCCCAGTGCACAAATTTTTGTGCACCAGGCCCCTAGTATCATCATAAAGTTAAACATAATGCTCTATGTCAAACTGTGTGACAAATGAATAATGATGATTATAAACAAGAAGGTAAACTGAGACCTTTGACAAGAAGAATTTTGGTCCTTATCAAGCTCTAAGAAAAAATCCAAGCCCCTTTAAATGTCCTTTGTAGATGGTTTCTATCTGATATACCACCAATTTAACCTTTTACTGAATCATATACTCCTGAGCTGGAAGAGACTTTTTAGGTCATCTAAGACAGCCTCCCCAACCCCTTCAAGAGACCCTTTCAGCATTCTTGACAGTCTGTGAACATAAACTGGCTTGATTTAGAAACCAGTTCCAATGACAGACAGCCAAGTTGGTCATATGATTATTTTAACATCACCTCATAAAATGATTTAAAATAGTTTTCTGGGGGGAAAAATACTAGTAATACAAGCATTTATTACATTGTTGATTTGCATAGAGTTCTTTCAAAACTAGGATAATTCAAATGAAGACAAAGAAATTGCAATTAAGGGATAATGATATTTGGTATTTTAGTGCAAGCAGTGTGATATTCAGTGTATGACATTTAAACTGGTGTAGGTTTTAGTGGGAAAGCTGAGATTGGAAATAATTTCTAAGTAGCAAACTGGTAGTTCATCCATAGAGTTAACTTTGTACTTCACTGTCATTGCTCATTTGAATACATAAGCTAACTATTGATTTATTAAATATCTCTAATCTATTCTCTTATATAATAACACTCAATACTTGTTGCTGAGTTCATGAAGGAAGGAGTGATGGTTGTCCAAACCTGCTTGATGGGATCTAAATAAATAAATATATCTAATGGGTCTGTTTATTTCCTATCTTGTTCAATGATTTCCCCAACTTCATAGAAAGCATATGGCTAAGAAAGACACTCCCTTTTGTCTATGCCTTATAGTAACACTTCTGACTGCTGATTTAAAGCATTAGATCCAGATCCAGACCTCAATTGTAGTACTTACAGCTTTCTATCTTCTAATTATATGCTTACAAAGAATTCAGAAGCATGTAATTATTAAACACTAGTTCCTGGTGCACGGAATCTGTCAATAGGTGGGGTTCCTAGGCCTGGCCAGCAATCGGGGCCTATCAGGGCCATCTTGCCCATTCCTAATTGGGGCTGGGCTTGTTGGGGCCTGCTGGCTGCCAGCCAGGGCCTACCAGACAGGACGGGAGGGACAGGGAAAGGGACTGCAGGAGGTTTGCCGGACGGGAGAAGGAACTGGGGGGGTTGGCTGGCCAGGGGAGGTTGACTGTGGGAGCACACTGAGCATCTGCCCCCCTGATGATCAGTTCATGTCGTAGTGACTGGTCAACTGGTCATTTAGTCATAATGGTTGCTTAGGCTTTTATATATCTACTGGAGGCCTGGTACACAAAAATTTGTGCACTTGGCGGGGGGTGTCCCTCAGCCTAGCCTATGCCCTCTCACAGTCTGGGACTGCTTAGGGGATGTCCACCTGCTGGTGTGCCTGGCCAGCCTGGGTGAGGAGCAGAGGACCTTTTCAGGCTGCCCACAGCCCCTCCAGGGTTCGGGTCCCTACTGGGGTGCCTAGTCAGTCTGGGTGAGAGTCAATTTGCACATTACTCTTTTATTAGATTATATATATCTATATCTATATCTATCTATCTCTATCTTTATCTCTATATCTCTATCTATCTATATCTATACAGATAGATATAGATATATCTTATCTAATAAAAGAGTAATTAGGTGTCACTCCATCACAAAAGATGGCCGCACCCATGGCCACAAGATTGCATTGCCCATAGGCACAAGATGGCCTTTCCCATAGCCACAAGATGGCGGTGCCCAGTCCGGCTTAGCCCTGCCACTAAAATGGTCAGGCCTGTTAGCCAGGCAGGTGGCAGGGGAAGTGGGGGAAGGAACAGGTGACCAGAGGGGGCTGTGGGGTCCCTTTCCCAGGCCAGAGGCCTTCGCTAGAGGCCTCAGGCATGGGCAAAGGTGGATCCAGTGAACGGAGGGGGCAGGGGCAGAGCCGGTGATCAGAGGGGTATGAGGGTGCCCTACCCAGTCATAAGGCCTGGGCCAAAGGCCTCAGGCCTGGGCAGGGCCAAGGCCAGAGATCACAGGAGTCTGGGCATCCATGAAGCTGGCAAAGCAGGGGTCTGGGGGTCTCCTGCCCAGGTCTTGGCCAGAGGCTGCAGTGGGGCATGGGTGAAGCCAGTGATCTCAGGACCTGGGCAGGGACAGAGCTGGCAATTGGAGGGGCCTGGGGGTCCCCTGCCCAGGCCTGCAGCCTTGGCCAGAGGTTGCCAGTGGGGCAAAGGCAGAGCCAGCGATGGCAGAGGCCTGGGCTCTGTGAAGCCAGTGATCGCAGGAATCTGAGGGTCCCCTGCCCAGGCCTGCAGCCTCGGCCAGAAGTTACAGACCTAGGCAGGGGTGAAGCTGGGATTGGAGGGGCAGGGGTGGAGCTGGTGATCAGAGTGAACTACAGAGGAAACACCTTTTCTTACCACTCATTGACTAAGCTCCCTGTATGCCACTGGTAATATTCTTAGTAACTTGGGTAATAAGAATCCCTAAAGGCAATCTAGGGTTTTTCCACCACACTCCTAGAGAAAAATAATGAAGGTCCACTGCTGGAGGGCTAAGAAATGTC
>PVJC01018867.1:0-30861 GCA_004026665.1 Murina feae | reverse complement strand
CCCCGATGCCCCTCCAAGGGCCTGGACAGCTGCCAAGCAGGCCACCGACCCCCTGCCACCTCCTACCCGCTCCCCGATGTCCCACAAAGGGCCTGGGAAGCCCACCAAGCAGGCTGCCGACCCCTTGCCGCCTCTTACCCGCTTCCCGGTGCCCTCCAACCCTGCCTCCTCTTTCCCACTCACAGGTCCTGGGTCCTGCGTTTTCCCGCCCTGCAGCCGCTCTGTGCACTTGGGAGGTCCCTCAGCCCAGCCTGTGCCCTCTCGCAGTCTGGGAGCCCTCAGGGGATGTCCACCTGCTGGCGTGCCTGACCAGCCTGGGTGAGGGGCTTTCAGGCTGCCCACAGCTCCCATTGACCCAACATCCCAGCAAGGCTGGCTGGAGGCAGGTTTCTGGAGTTTGTTTATCTTCTATAATTGATACACTGTTCCTTTAAGGCAGCCTACTAAATACTAAGGAAGCCTCCTTTCTGCTTCACCTCGCAGCGTCTATAATGAAACAATTGTTACTTTTACTGGTTAGGCCTGGGCTGCTCTGTCCTTCAGCTCCCGAGGATTCTATGATTGTTATATTGTTTCAAATCTGTGTTTCGCTAGAGGCAGTTTAAGCGGAGCGGGCGCAGCTTCACTTTCGCTCCTGCTGCAATGGAAACTGCCGTTTACTCAGGTCCGTGAGTGGCGGCTGCCATGTTGGCTGGGCTAATTTGCATACAGCCACTCTGATTGGCTGGTGGGCGTGGCTTACCCTGTCTCAGAGAAACAGTTAATTTTACTATTTCGCTTTTATTAGTTTAGATTTTACATAAGTTCTGAGGTTGTGATTATGTTATTTTCAATAATTTACATTAATGTTTTTCTAATGTTTGATGTCAATAATCTAATAGATTTTAAATTTTAAAGCATGCTCATGATAGGAATGGGTGAAACTCTGGGAGATTATTTAACTCCTTGCTCTCAGAATTCCCGAAAACTATAGTTTAAATATACTCAATAGTTTAAACAATAGTTTAAACATAGTCCCAAAATACTTTCAGAAAGTGATCCCTTCAAGAAATAGCATAGATTTTTAATACATTATTGAATGACAGAAATTATAGCTATTTATTTTCTCCTAAAAATAATTACTGTCATCTTTTTATTGAATTTAACAAACAGGACTGCAAACTCCTCAAGAGAGAAAATTGTATTTAACTAAAACTCCCTACTCTTCATCAGACTTCCTAGTAAATCACCATGCACTCAATGACTACAAACCATTTCACATTTTCCAGTTCATTTTTTTTTAACTGCCATCATATAGTCTTTTGAACCTGGGTAGATGATTTTCCATTTTCAACTGTCACCTTCACTTACTACGCTCAATTTGTTTTCTTGGATTGCTTTTTAATGAGAGGATTCAATTAACCGAGGATCCTTTTAATCTGTTAGTTGGGCATTTTTTACATGTGGGCTGATAGTTTGGAGGACTAGACAGATGCTGTCTTTAAAAGTAGAAAAATCCTATGTTCTTTTATGGATGAGTGACAAAAACAGCAAATTTTCTGCACAATTCCATTTCCCTTCCTTCTTTAGTAACAAATTTCTAGCTTTGTCCCTGCAGTGACGAGCTGGCCAAGAGCCTACCTTTCCCAGGCCCTCTAGCAACTAGGATGACCTGTGAAATGTAGGTGGAATATATTGGGTGGGACTTCTGGAAAAACTTTTGGCCTTTCTTTTTCTTCTGTATCCAAACAGAAATGGTGATTTGATGGCTGGAACTTCAGAAACCACCCTTTGCCCTTGGAAATGGAAAACATGTGCTGAGCATAGCAGAGTGAAAAAGAAAGAGCATAGCTTCCTGCTATAGAGTGTATGTCCTATATGATATATGTAGCACCCTTCCCTTAACCAAGACAAGCTTCCTCACTCCAGGTTCCTTTAACTGAGAAAGATCTCCAGGTCTCTTGCTTAGGCTATTGTCACTAGTAGCCAAATATAATTCTTCACAACATCCCTTCGATGATGAAAGAGTGACATCACATGGGAACACATTCGTTAGATTTATTATTCTTTCTCCTCCTATGGTAATTGGTTTCCAATATTACATGTAAATACATCTCTTTTATTATGCAGGTATCTCATAGTTTATTAAAAATAACTCAGATAATCTAAGGTTTTTGGATTTTTAGCTTTCACCATAACATCTTTGGATAATGTCTGTGAAAGCAATCACCAAACGCTTGTGAAATGGGGATAAGAGGATTGTCTGCTTTGCAAGATAATATATATGTAAGCACGCAATAAATATGGAAGGAACATATAAATATTACTGTTATCCAGCCAGAGAGATCCTGTGAAGCTAAGGTGAAATCATAATAGTGAAAAATAATTACATTAACAATAAACCAGTGAAAGTCGTTCTGAGATTTAAAAAAATCAGTATGTTCTTATATTCATCTGTTTTGGCAGCACAGTTTTTCAAACAAATTCCCTTAATGATATGTTTTTACAGCCCTCCCATTACATGTGAAGATTTTCTTTTTTTTCATCAGAGGTGTATTGTGTAAAGATTAGACAATCAGTACTGGCTCATATTAAGAAAAGTCTGCGTGAAACTACAGCTTATGCAGTCTCATAGGGCTACATGCTGTGCTGTGAAAGCAGCAGGGAAGTTTTATAAAAAGTAACTTCACTCACATTTTCCAATATAAAAAAAAAAGAAAAGGCTTGGTTTCACCAACGTCAACCTGTACTCCAGCTGTTTGTGCATTTTTCTGTGTGACTCTGCATTTTCTTTGGAGATTTAAGATGGTCTCATAAAGAAATCACCCTTTCCAAAGCAGGCAATTTGCTTTTCAATCCATTGCATAACACATGCTCCCAAGGAAGTAAGGGAGAGAAGCATGAGCCAGAGGAAAAAATAGCCCTGCACAGTCATAGACCCAAGATCTTCAGGGGAGAAGCTCAAGGTAGGAAATGACCATGCATGCATTTATATTCAGACATATTTGAAGCAGGACAGCAATTTATATTTTGTAAAAAAACAAAAACAAAAAAAAACACAAAACAAAACAGCATTGTTTTTGATAATTATCAAAACCCCTCTTTTCAGTTTAGCTTGAACCATTAAACATACACTCACTCACTCATAAGAGCTGCCATATGAGCCTAGTCTGTTGCTTAGAACACCAAATTTTACATAATTGACCAATCTGAGCATTCATTCTTCACGCCAAGTCTGAAGGCTCCCTTTATGTTTCATAAGTTCCATTGATGTTAGTCCAGTTGTTTCATTTATATCTCTGTGTCCAATATTTAAATTAATTATATCAACCAATTTCAGTACCTACCCTGTAAAAAGCCTTCTTGGACAGGAATGGAGTGAGACCTAACCTCCGGGTCACTGCAGCTCACTAAGAGAAGGCACATGCATCCAACCACCAGGTTGGCACAAGCAAAGCTAAAAGGATATGCAAGTTCAGAATAAAGAGGAACAACCAGGCAGGCATGCTGAATTGCTCACCACACTCTCGTGACATCTTACCCTCCCTTTAGACTATGCCAATCTGTTCATTCAAAGAGTCTGCAGCTTTTGCAGAGAGCACCGAAACGAAGTTTGGGTGATGCAAAAGGAATATGTTACTGTATTTTAGAAACAAGAGAAGAGTTGATAGAAATATTTTAAAATAATTATTCCCTTTAGATCTTTAGACAACTAAACCAAATATAAAATGCTACATGCGTATTTTGTGACTTAGGGGACTTTTGATTTTTACATGCATACTTGTATCCTCAATGATATTTTTATAATGTCTCATTCCCAAGGAATTTGCCAAAGGAATGAATATTCAATATATTATAAACTTCTTTGAAATATAAACCTAGAATTTGACATGAATGCTGGTCCACAGGCGACATTTCAAGACCATAACTTTTGTGTTACATAAGATATACATATCCCCATCCTGCGTCTACATAACAAAGACTAGATTAAGAATGGTCCATTTGGTTTCTGTGGTGTGAAAAGCCAAACTAGGTCATAAGGTACTTCACAAGGATTTAGAAATAAGATATTTAGAACCACAAGTCAAGTGAAAAAAAGAAAACTTGATAAAGCTGCCATATGTAGAAATCTTCATGATCTAAATGATTAAAGGACCTCTAAATCAGTAATGTTTACCTAAGTAAGTCCATTTCAGATACAGGGCCATAATTGGAGCAATGAAGCAGAAATATATTGTAAATAACACAGCTGCTTATAATATAGTCTAATATATACTTAATTTTTAAACACCACTCTAGCAACAGTGTTGAAAATGGGTTGACAGAGGTAAGAATGGATGAAGAGGTAGCAATTAGATTAGTGGGTGTTTCCAAGTGAGATTTGACTAGGACTAAGGTTTTGTTGGTGGATATCCATTAATTCAAAAATATTTATTGAATGTCAGACATGTGCCAGTCACTGTCCTTGCACTGAGGATACAGCCATGAGCAAAGCAATCAAAAGGCTATGCCCTTGGCACTAAAATTCTCCTGGAGAAGACATTCAAAGATAGATATAGAAAATATTTAATAAAAATATAAATAGTGTTTTATAGAATGGTAAGCACACACGAAAAAAAAATAAAGAAAGAGAAATTTGAAATGCCATTGTGACTTAAAATTTTAGATGGAACATCCAGGGAAGACCTCCTGAGAAAGTAACCATGAAGATTTCAGGGAAGGCATTCCATGTGGAGTGAACAGTAAGTGTGAAGGCTGTGAGATGGGAACAGGTCCAGTGTGATCAACAAACAGGGGGTCTGTAGAGTAAGCACAGAAGGAGTAGGGGGAGAGGAGAAAGATATGAAATCAGGAGGTAACAAGATACTAGGTTATGGAGAATCTATAGATCTTTGTATGACTTTAGTATTTACTTTGGCTGGGGTAAGAAGCCTGGGTCAGCCCTTTATTTATGTTCTCTTGATGTTAAATGCATCCTTCAAGACTTGTCTATGATGCTGGGTCTATAAATTATATATTCCATTTAATAACATGGTTTCCTTTTAAGTTTTGCCAATAGAAGGTGACAGAAGGAAGTTGGATAGCCAGAGCATGAGAGAAAAGACATACTTTTGTTTTCCTGTTCTCTTTGGTCAGCGATAGCTGATAGCATCCACCTTCACCATCTTTGAGCACTTTCAGGCCCAGCCCTGAGGCACTCTTCAAAGGTTCCAGCAGAAGCCATTTGGGGCCCCTTCTCTGAGGTCTGAAGATCAATGAAATGGGGGTCCTCCTTTAACTTTCTAGGTCCTAGTTATTTCTTTGCCTACTCCCAATCCCTAGCAACTAAGCATGAATTCTCTTCTGAGTTATTAATATTGGGTTTCTGTAATGATTCCTTTTGTCCTTCACCTTCAAACACCTGTGTTACCAATTCTTTGTTTAAATACCCTCTGTTCAAAATGCTTATTGTGGTTTCTGTTCTCTGTTCTGGTACCAAGAAAAATCCAAGGAAACCCTCAAAGGTAGAATTACGGAATTGTTTCATATATGTCCTTGATCTTGAACTTAATTAATGCTGAGATCCTTGTGAGTAGGAAATGGGATGCATTACTTAATTAAATTACCACCTGCAGTTGCTTAGGATAAAGTGCTTATTGAAATAAATATCTTATGGGACCAAGTGGGTGCTGCAGTTGTCTGATATGGTGGCAATGATAACTATGATGAAAGTATTTGAGTTAGATATAGAATTGCAATGGAAAGTGTAACTTGCAGACCTTCCAAATGTCCTAAGTGAAAATGGGGGCATTGATTGAGGAATAGGGATATCTGGGTAGACTCAAATAAACACTAAAAACCTTGAATCTATTTTGAGATTTCCTTTCTTTCTTAATTTTATTTTTCAATTACAGTTTACATCGTATTATTCTGTATTAGTTTCAGGTGTACAGCATAATAGTTAGACAATCATATACTTTACAAAGAGGTTTCCTACAAAATTTCAAGTACCCCCCTGGGTTATTACATTATTGACTATATTATCTGTACTGAACTTTACACCCCCAGGGACTATTTTGTGACTACCAATTCGTAGTTCTGAATACCATCACCTTTATCATCCAGTCCCCCCCACACACACACACATCTTCTTTTCTCTGGCAACTATCAGTTTATTTTCTGTATCTATGAGTCTATTTCTGTTTTGTTCATTTATTTTGCTTTCTAGTTTCCACATATAAGTGAAATCATATGGTATTTGTCTTTTTCTGTATGACTAATTTCACTTAGCATAATACCTTGTAGGTCCACCCATGCTGTCACAAATGGTAATATTTCATTCTTTTTCATGGCTGAATAACATCCATTGATGGATACTTGGTTGCTTCCATATCACGGATATTGTAAATAACACTGCAGTGAAGGTAGGGTTGCATAAATTATTTCAAATTAGTGTTTTGGGTTTCTTTGCATGTATATCTAGAATTGGAGTCACCAGGCCGCAAGGAAGTTCCATTTTAAATTTATAGGGACCTCCATACTATTTGCCACAGTGTGAGCCTTCCTTTTAATGAGATGCTTATCCCTCCTCCACACCTACTACTCATATTGTGTCTAGTCCTATAGGTAGAAAAAAATGGAGGATATTCTAACAGAGAAGGTGAAAGATCGAACCTAGAAACAGTTATACTCCAAACAAATTAAAATAGTTTTCTAAATTATATTGGAATAAACCTTGGGATATATGTGAGAATACATTATAAGGGTGTTAGCACAAGAAAGATAAATGTGACGTTGAATAGGACAAAATAATCAATATAGATGTTCTTATTCCATTTTTAATGTGGTCGGT
Source organism: Murina feae (assembly GCA_004026665.1). NCBI lineage: Eukaryota > Metazoa > Chordata > Mammalia > Chiroptera > Vespertilionidae > Murina > Murina feae. Next base: position 24,050 of record PVJC01018867.1, on the reverse strand, counting down.
TGAGCAGATGAAAGTTGTTCTAACAGTTTTCTTGTTTATGGGATTCAATGGTGACCCTCTTTCAATGAAGATGGATGAGAATTTCCTAACCTAATATAAAGAAAAGGCTTGGGGTTGTAGGAATGTAAGAGTGGACTTGCACACACACCACCTCACTACATTACTTTAGAGGGTCCAGAGATGTGCCCCAGTATCTTTGTAAAGGTCAATGATATTTATCCTCTGAAGGTTAAAGATAACAATAGGAGACGCTATCATTGAAATTGGATTCCTAATTTTAATGGCTAGCATGAGATCACTGGGTAGCAGAACTTAAGTGGCAACACTAACTTCGAGAATCAATATTTATACTATTACTTTAATAGGCAGCAGGGAGGGTTGGTAATCAAGATATCTTGTTTTGCAAGGACTTTTGACAATGGCTATTTGACTCCTAGGATTGAACTATCATAGGAGTAAAATATATGGGCAGACTTCTAAAGTATTATTTAGTCACTATACAGGAGTGGGCAATAGTAGGTTTATAGTTATAAGTATGCAAAACACAGTTTATTCTTCTATTATTTAATTTATTATTATTATTATTATAAACCTACTTTATTAATTACTGTAAACCTTTGACTATCCCTGTAATAGGAAAATTCTGGGTCTTAGAGGCAGAAATCTGGCTTGAGTGTTCATAGTTTCTCACCCACTTCCCAAACTGAAGTTAATTCAATGACCTGGAGTTTTGGGATGGAAAAGGAGCTGGATACTGTTGAGAAAGGACCTCTCAATATTGCCAAAATTATGTACTCTAAAACTTTTCTAAGCCCTCTTGAAAAATACTTGCACACGTTTAATAGGTGACTATGTATTAAACGTAAGCTGCTACTAATACTAGAAATTTGAAAAAAAATATTTTGGACCACTGGACAAAGTGGATGCCTATGCATTAGGTAAAAAATTTCATCTCACAGTTGGCCAATTGAGGTGGGAAATGCAGTGGAGGACAGGGGGTGGGGGAACGAGCTATGTATGTTTTCTTTCTTATTAATACAGTATGTTGCAAATCAGCAATTTTTAAAGTTCCTCCCTTTAAGAATTAGCATCCTTTCTTCCACATCTTGAAATGGTCTGCCCTTGTGACTTGCTTTAGCCAATAGAATAATGGCAGAAGAGACTGTGGGAATTCTAAGCCTGGGTCTTAAAAGATTTTGTATCCTTCTGTTTTCTGTTGGAACCCTGCAACTATGTGTCCTTGCCATCTGGAAGATGAAAAACTACATGGAACAAAAACAAATCTTTACAGCCAAGACCCTAGACACACAAGGGAACCCAAAGACCAGCACGCCATCCAGCAGCTGACCACAGACAGATGAGTGAGTCCATCTGAGCCCAGAGGAATCACTAACTTTTTTTCTCTCTTCATTTTGCCACTATTACTTTGTGTGAGGATTTTTAGTGAGATTGTGACTGAACAAGAAAATTTAGCATCGCCCGGACCGGGGACATCATCAATGCTAGGACTCCGAGTCTCCTCTTCATGAGGAAAACTGGGAGAGTGATTTCGTTTGTATAAAAGCAAGTTGGACCCTGCTGGTGGAAGCAGGCGTTGTTATTGCTGTTGCTTGGAAGTGACAATATGTGTAGAGGAGTTTTTATGAGTGCTGAGTAGCCAAACTGGGTGGCTTTATGATGCTGAGACTTGGGCTGGGATTTTGCAAATTACGTTTCCCTCTTACATTTGCCAGCTGGCTTCCTTTTAGAGTTTACCTCCAGGATACATAGAGATAAGGCAGAGGAAGGGACTTCCTCCTTGTTTTCCCTGACTTTGCCAGCATTGCCCAGAAACAGCAGTGGGGTCCAGTCGCCCGAATTTTATGACATTTCCAGCACCACCCTGGGGCACACTCTCAGAGGAACCAACAGCACCCTGACTGCGGCTCCTCCCTTAGAAGTATGAGAACCAGTCCTTCTTCTAAGCTCCTAGGTTCTGGTAACCTACCTTTCCCCTTTTGTCCCCTTGTCCAGTTACCCACAGTTATCAATCTCTATGTTACCCTTTGGCTTTTGAAGTCACCCACACCTATGTAAGAGTCCCCTCGGTTTGAACCATCCAGTGTTGTTTTCTATTTTCTTAACTGTACTCTGGTATAGAGCCAAAAGAGGAGGATTTTGAAATCTGGAATAATTTGTCTTGCATTTTAGTAGAGTCATCCTGGATGCTGTGTTGGAAAAGTCTGAAAGCAGGGACTAGTTAGGGGATTATTTCAGTTGGAACAGATGAAGAGAACTTGGACCTGATGGTGAAGGAGTGGTTAAATTCTGTGTCAATTGTGAAGGTATTGACAACAAGATCTGTAGATAGGCCAGGCCTGAATTTTAAGGAAAGAGAAAAAGTATGAATTATTATCTAAGATAGTGGGAGACTGAATAGAGTAGGAAAATTTAGTGTTGATGTTAGGCAACAATTAAATGTAGTGTTTGTGAATTTAAAACTGACACCAGTTGGCACTGTTGTGTTTTTATAGATATGGTTCCACTGTGGTCCTACTTGTTAAGGGAATGCTACCTGCTATGACATATGAACTCTGAAATTTTAGTGACTTAACACAATATAAATGTATACCTCAGTAACCTGAAGTATAATAGGTAGTGGGACATGGTAGTCCTTTCCTCTGCCTTATCTCTATGTATCCTCATACTTCTAAGGGAGGAGCCACGGTCAGGGTGCTGTTGGTTCCTCTACAACTACATCTTTCAGTGATCCTGACTGATAGAAGAAGCTCAAGAAACGTTTTCAAAGGTTACCCTAGACATCGACACAAAGTTGGAAATTGAGGGAGAGAGGAAATGAAAAATATTTGCTGGCAAAATAGGAGGTGCTTGTTGGAGAGTGCGATGTTTGAAATAGAAAATTTGAAAGAATTAGTGTTTGTATTTACAAAGAAAAGTTAGTATCTAAAATAGGGGGCAAATGATGCTCATTGGAAGAGAGACTGTTAAGGACTATAGAATCCATGATGTACACAGATATTGAAATGTTGAAGAGAGTAATAGTGAACCAGGTGCTGAAGTCTTCAAGGAATGAGAAAATATAAAGATAAGAACAGTGAATGATTTAGAAAGCTTTTAGCAGGTGAAAATACAAAACTTGGGGTTGGCAATAGAGATGAAGGATATGTCAAGAGTCAATTCCAGGTTTCAATGGGTGGATAATCCAGTCACCTTTAGGAGATATGTTATGATTTTATTTGTGGATATACAGTGTTTGAAATTTCTCATTTCAAGTATACAAATGAAAATTTTAAGGAATTGTTTGAAATCTAAAGGTCTAGGGCTCAGAGGAAAAAAACAGGTATGAAATATGTATTTGAGAGTCATTGGAAAATAAACAGTATTTAAACCATGTGTTGATAATATCATCTAAGAGCTATTATGAAATAAAACTGAGCCTTGAGCCCTAACTGGTTTGGCTCAGTGGATAGAGTGTCAGCCTGCAGACTGAAAGGTCCCAGGTTTAATTCTGGTCAAAGGCATGTACCTGGGTTGCAGGCATATCCCCAGTAGGGGTTATGCAGAAAGCAGCTGACCAATGTCTCTCTCTCATCGATGTTTCTAACTATCCCTGTCCTTTCCTCTCTGTAAAAAAATCAATAAAATATATTTTTGAAAAAACAAAAAATTGAGCCTTGATACATGTAGAAAAAGATAAGGCACAAAGAGAACACTTTTATTTGCTTAACCTACCATACTAATTCAGGAATAAGTACACTCATTTGATTAACTTGGCCTTATCTAATGTCATATTTCATCATCACATATATTGCCTAGATTTATCTAATGTAACTTAGAAAAATATTGCAATGCTTTGGAGTGCAACCCATTTCTTCCTATGTTGTATTTTTCACTTGTTCTTGTTGAAATGTACTCAAATCTCTCTATAGGTCTAGACATGATAGGGGTGGTAAGGACTGGACTGGAGAGGAATAAGCATCCCATTAGAAGAAAGCTTAAAGTAGATTCAAGATTTTCATCTTTATTTATGTCTACCCAAATGTTCCCACTCTTCCTAATCGATGTCTTAATTTTCACTTATGACACTTGGATAGTCCATGAACACAGCTGATGTTTTGATCTTATAACTAACACAGATACTTAAATGCTGAGTTTAATTTTAAGCCATTTCTGTATTGCCATACACAAGTAAAAATAAATACAGTATACAAAAGTATGAGTTCATTTTTTAGAATCACAAGAGAAGATCTTTATTTGAATTGGTATTGCTAAAACCCTAAGCATGACATTTTCCCTTTGTATGGTCTCTAGGGCAGACATAAATGGCCATTCTAGCAAAACCAAGGAAAAGTAAAACAATAGAGTTATCCAAGTAGGAAACAGGAGTCAATTGATTTAATAATAACACTTATTGGGAACTTACTAGGTACCAGGCTACAATCTAAGAACTTTATAAATATTCATTTACTTGATGCTTGAAAAATTCTTACGTAGTAATTACTATTTTTATCTCTATTTTATTTTTAAAAAAATATTTTTATTGATATCAGAGAGGAAGGGAGAGGGAAAGAGATAGAAACATCAATGATGAGAGAGAATCTTTGCTTGGCTGCCTCCTGCACGCCCCCTACTGGGTATCAAGCTCACAACTCTGGTATATGCCCTTGAGTGGAATGGAACCAGGGACCCTTCAGTCCTTAGGTGATGCTCTATCCACTGAGGCAAACCGACTAGGGCTTTATCTCTATTTTACAGAAAAGGAAACTGAGACACAGATTTTTTTAAACTAATTTTTTAAGTCCCAGTTAGTAATTGGCAGATCCAGTGAGTAACTGACAGATCCAGGAATCTATCCCAGGCTGTCTGACTCCAGAGCTCAGTTTTAATGATTTACTTACATTAACTTCTAACCAAAAGTACTCAGTACTACTCAGAGAAAAGTTAGCCCTGGAACAAGAAATTGGTTTTTGGACTTAGTGGCATAGAGGTCACTGCTGATGGTAGTGAGAGCTGGTTTAGTGGAGCAGTAGCACGTGAGGTTTATCAGAGTATGTTGAGGAGAGAGTGGGAAGATAAGACGATTCAGTGAGGGTTCTCAGCTTTGTCAAGAAATTGGTCACGACTGGGAGAGAGAAAAAGATAAGATGACAAAAGTAATACTGGGGTCAAAGCAAATTTTATTTTTATGTGTGTTTTTTTTCTTCTTGATATTGTTTTGTGTTGAAGATGAAAAGAACCCTTTAAATGCTTATGGAAAGGACCCATTTGCAACAGAAGGAGGCTAATTACGTGTAGGAGCAACGGAATAATAGTGCATTCTTCATAGAAAGGTGAGAGGGGATTGAATAGAGGGTGCTAGTGAAAGGATTGACCTTAAACAGGGCCAGCTGCTTCTTTTTTAAAAAAAAAAAAAAAAAAGAAGGCAAAAGAATAGCATAGGTGCAAATGCAATTAGGTTTCTAGGTTGAGTGGTTGGAAATTCAGGGTGTGCCCATCTGTTAGCTTCTATTTTTCTCTTTTAAGAAGTAAATTTACCTGGACTTGAAAAATGATTGAGTCTGGTGAAGAGTAAATAGAGGCTGAGGAAAGTATAGAATGTGCGAGTAATTGAGGCCAGTGAGATGAGAGATTTGTAAATGACCTAGATGAACTAGGCAGATAAATATTTAGTGTTACTTTGTTCATTTTATTTCCTCCCATATCATTCACTGCCTAAGACATAAAAAATAGATTCCTTTAGAATTTACTTTTTGTTAAATGAATGCAATGAAGAAAACAGTAGGAACTGAGTTTACAATGGACCATAGAATCTAAGCTAATCAGGGCAAAAGTCAAGATAAGAAGGGTTGTGGTTAGGATTACGGTCATGGTCATAGTTAGGGTTAGCATAAGGTTAGAGTAAGGGTAGAATAGAATGGGGATGGGTCAAAGACTAAAATACTGAGAAGGTAAAAGAATAGTCATCACAGAATTAGCTGAAAGAATATGTTTATTATGGACAGATGGTAATTTGAACTTTATTAACTTCAAGTTATGGCCAAGTCCAGGTAATAGTATTAAGAACAGGTGTAAGAATGAAAAGTAAAGGAAAGCATTGGGAAAAAAGTGGTTAGAGTCCTCAATAGGTTGGCCATGGACCTGGAAATCTTACAGGATAATAGCAGGAATCTGGGATGAAGAGGAAGTCTGTGATTCAGGTGTCAAGGTGTTCAATGAACATGGTAGAGCTATTGAGTGTTTGGTAGGTGCCACCTGTAAGGGATGGGAGCAGTGATATGACTGAGAGACAAGCCTCTCAGCAGTGGGAGTGCTCATTGGACAGGGGGGAAGCACATGTCTGAAATCTGCTAACCTTACTGTTAGATGCTTAATGTACTGAAGAGACAGAAAAATAAAGACTTCTGGAGACCTACAAGTGAATTTGGGCTCTCAAGATATAGTGAGGGGTCAGTTGAGGCAGAGACAGAAGGAATGTTCTGAATAGAAGTTGAGGTGTGGAGGAATTGTTACATGGTGGAATAGAACTTTGAAGGGGCACTGTTGTAGGGGTGGAAAAAAGGAGGAGAGGCTAGAAAAGTTGTCTAGGAAGGTAAACAGCATAATGTAGTGGAAAATAGATTTTCTTTGCAATAGATTATACTATTTTTAAAGAGATCTCTGGGACTTTGGATATTGGCTGAATTAAACAGGAATTAAAAGCCTAGGGAATTCCTAAACTTAGTCCTGACAATCTCTTTGCAGGGGGTGGAACTGAGGGAATAATAGATAGTTCTTGGCTCACTCAACTTGAGGTGATGTTGGTTTGGCCGCATAAGTCTCAGGGCAGAACACAAGGCTCCGTGTTCTGCTCTGAGTGGTTAAGGGCCCTGTCTGTGCTGGCCCAGCTTGCTTACTGTTCCTCTAAATGTTTATTGCTTTGGCTACAATCTGTTATTGCATGTGTTGCTCTGCATTGCCTTTGTTTATTTATAAATCTCCCCTACTAAACTCTGGGTTCCTAAAGGGCAAAAATCGAGTCTTGTCTTTTTATCCTTAGCGTTTGGCTTAGTGCTTGCTCAATAAAGATTTGATCCAAGGACTTTTAACACAGTATTTCTAGTCCAACTTAACTGTCTACTGCTCAGTGTACTTTACCAATGCTGTCCATAGCTTTGGTAGTTCATGATTACTTACAAATTTTTTCAAGTCTAGATATATGGAGAGGTTGGATACAAACAGGAGGAAGAATGTGGAATCATTAGTTTGTGTAGGGATCAGTGATAAGAGAGAAAGGAAACCAATTAGCATTCTTTTCATTATCAGTTGTTTCCAATTGTGTTATGATGACTGGGATAGAATTTCCCATAAGAATTACATAGTAAAAAAAAAAAAAAGATAATAAATGAAAGAGGAATAAATCAATTGCTTAACTGTATTTGTTACTTCAGTAATCAATTTATTTCAAGAATAAATGTCTTCATGGACTCTGATTGTTTGTAGCTGACACTTGTCAATACAATACCCTCCCTCATTTGTATCATCAAATAATAAGGCCTAACTTTCCTAAAAGGAGTTAAATTTCACTTGTTATGTCAAAATTCAATCAGAATGTTTTCTAATGACCCCTGGTTACAGCTTACTTCTTTCCTATTGAATGAAAAATTTTTTCTCCTGTTCTGCTAGCATTCTGAAGCATTTTATACTAGTTCATTATAATATCTGACCCAAGGTTTTATAGGGGCAGTTGTAAAAGAGTAGATGATACATGGGTTCATCAAACATTTTATGAAATATAGCTCTTGCCAAATCCCAGCACTGAAAATGTTAATGGTTAATAGGGAGACAGAGAACAACATTTTTATAAGGTGAGGTTGTAAGCTGATCTCTAGCACAAACTTCCTTTTTCAATCAATCATAGATTTCTCTGTTAAGGCTTTAACAATACTGCAATAAACAGTATAATTACCACTTATCAAGTGCCTCCCCTATGTTGGATGACTGACAAGTATCTTGTGTTATCTTAAAATCAATATGGAACAGTTTTATTTACAGCTCTGAAAACTTAAGTTCAGAGAAGCTAAACTATTTTCAGCCACAAGGTTTTTAAGAAAGGACTGAGAATTTAAGTAATACCAGATTGGCTAACTCCCATCTCTTTGCTCTTTGTACTTTATCACATTAACTCCATGCCATGCCATATTTACCAATGTTTCCTTCAGAATAAAGGCAAATGTGAACACACACACACACACACAGGCGCTGACCAGGACATAAAAGAGAGCAGGTCCCTTTGAATGAGAAGCTAAGCAATGATTGGAATAAAAATTAAATATTTCATGTTTCAATTCCATGTTGAGTTTTGTTCATTTTAGTAGGAAAACTGTACTTCCTGCAGAGAGATTCTTCATTTCTTGTAGTTTTGTAATATGGGTACAAATTTTTAAATGAAAATAAATCAATGTGATACATCATATAAACAAATTGGAAGACAAAAATCACATGATCATTTCTATTGATGCAGAAAAAGCATTCAACAAAATCCCACACTCTTTTTAAAACTATATTTTTAATTGCTTTCAGAGAAAAGAAGGGAGAGAGAGGAGAGAAACATCAATGATGAAAGAGAATCATTGATCAGCTGTCTCCTATATGCCCCACACTGGATATCAATCCCACAACTCAGGCATGTACCCAAACCTGAATTCGAACTATGACCTCCTGGTTCATAGGTTGATGCTCAACCACTGAACCACACCAGCTGGGCAATCCCACATCCTTTTTTTTATAAAAACTCTTAGCCAAGTGGGAATAGAGGGATCATAACTCAACATAATAAAGGCCATATATGACAAATCAATAACCAATATCATACTCAATGGGCAAAACTAACACCATTTCCCCAAAGAACAGAAATAAGACAGAGGTAGCCACTTTCACCACTCTAATTCAACATAGTACTGGAAGCCCTAGCCACAACCATCAGACAAGAAGAAAATATAAAAGGCATCCAAATTGGAAAGGAGGAAATAAAACTCTCATTATTCCCAGAGGACATGATATTGTACATTAAAAAAACCCCTAAAGACTTCACAAAACAATTATTAGATTTAATAAGTGAATTTAGCAATGTAACAGGGTAAAAAAAATCAACATCCAAAAATTGGTGGCATTTTTATACACCAATAATAAAATCTCAGAAAGTGAAATTTAAAAAACAACCCAATTTACCACTGCAACAATTTAAAAAAATTAAGATAGTTAGGAATAAACTTAAATCAGGGGTAAAAGACCTGAACTCAGAAAACTATGAGACATTAAAAAAAGAGATACAGAAATATGTAAATAAGTGGAAGACTATACCATGTTCATGGATTGGTAAAATCAACCTCATTAAAATGTCCATACTACCCAAAGCAATCTATAGATTCAGTGCAATCCTTATTAAAATACCAATGGTGTATTTCACAGATCTAGAACTAATACATCAAAATTTTATATGGAACCAAAAAAAGACCCTGAATAGCTTCAGCAATCTTGAGAAAGAAGAACAAAATTGGAGGGATCACAATACCAGATATCAAGTTACACTACAAAGCCACTATGCTCAAAACAGCCTGGTACTAGCACAAGAGCAGGCATTTAGACCAATGGAACAGAACAGAGAACCCAGAAATCGACCCAAGCCATGATGCTCAATTCAATTAATATTTGACAAAGGAAGCAAGGGCATATAATGGAGTAAGACAGTCTCTTCAATAAATGGTGTTGCAAAAATTGGATACATGCAGAAAAATGAACCTAGACCACCAACTTACACCATCCAGAGGAATAAACTCAAAATAAATAAATGACCTAAATGTAAGTTGCGAAAGCTTCTGCACAGCAAAAGAAACCACCCACAAAGTGAAGAGAGTTCACTCCATAGGAGAACATATTTGCCAATGATACATCCAATAAGGGGTTGATTTCCAAAAATGTATAAGGAACTCATGCAACTTAACAAAAGGAAGACAAACAATCCAATTTAAAAATTAGGCAAAGGACCTGACTTCTCCAAACTGGACATACAGAAAGCCAAGACATATGAAAAAATGCTCAAAGTCACAAATCATCCAAGATATGCAAATTAAAACAATAATGAGGTATCACCTCACAGCTATCAGAATGGCTATCATCAACAAATCAAGAAGTGTTGGCAAGGATATAGAGAAAAGAGAACCCTAGTACACTGCTGGTGAGAATGCAGACTTGTAGGTAGAGCACAGGAGGTTTATCTCCGTGCAGTGGTTGATGCAATGCTGTGAGCACACTCCAGCAGTTCAGATCTTTCTGGCAAACCAGGAAGATGGCAACGCCTGCCTGAGCCCCTCCTAGAGCCACATACACAGTACCCCGAACTTCACGCTCATTGGCTCCCTAAGAAGACATTCTATGAATGGCTACCTCTGCTATAAATACTGCTGTACTTCCTCAATAAAATTAGACCTGTGTCACAGAACCTGGTCTCCGGAGTCGTGCATGCAAGTGTCCTAGCGCTAGGGTCTCCGTCATCCTCACCCTTAGAAGACCCCCTGCTTCACAGACTGGTGCAGCCACTGGGGAAAAACAGTATGGTGTTTCCTCAAAAAAAATTAAAAATGGAACTCCCATTCGACCCAGTGACCCCACTTCTAGGAATATAACATTAGAAAGAATATATACACCCCTAAATTCATAGTAGTGCAATCTACTATAGCGAAGATTTGGAAATAGCCCAAGTGCCCATCAGTAGATGAGTGAGTAAAAAAGCTGTGGTACATTTACACAATGGAATACTACGTGGCTATAAAAAGAAGGAACTCTTACCCTTTGAGACAGCATGGATGGACCTGGAGATTATTATACTAAGCAAAATAAGCCAGTCAGAGAAAGATAAGTATCACATGATCTCACTTATATGTGGAATCTAATGAACAAAATAAACTAAAAAACAAAATAGATCCAGAGACACAGAAGCATAGAACACACTGATGAATTTCAGAGAGAAGGCAAGGGTGGGAGTAGGGAGGGAGTGATTAACTGGGGAAACTTGTATGCATATGCATATGCATAGCCCTTGGACATAGACAATAGTGTGGTAAAGACTTGGGAGGGGCGGGTACAAGGTGGAGAGGGGTCAATGGGGAAAAAACACAAAGGGGGCATCTGTAATACTTTCAACAATAAAGATAACTTAAAAAAGAAAATAAATAGGTAGAAGGGTGTTTCATTCAGGTAAAATGAAATAGTGGGCTTCATCCCCATAGTAAGTCCACTAAACCCAGAAATGTTATCTTTGTCTGGGATTATATTTCCTCACTGAAAGAACAGTGGTATGTCTTCAACATTGACTAAACTGCCCACACTTGGCAAAAGTATCAGTTCATCACAACCATAACTTTGAAACAGCAGGCATGTTCTTTGTTGAGTCATTTCAATAATTATTGGTAAATTTAACTACAAGTCTACAGTACCTAACTTGCAATTTGAAAATCTAAAAACATCTAGAAACTGAAAGTCTTGGCTAAGTGCCCTACTAGATTTCATCTGGCTTAAAAACATGGTCTGAATGACATGAGGCTGTATATAATCTGTATCCTACTTTGTATACATTCTCATGTGTTTCACTACAGAAATGTTAATATTTTCATTAAGGGAAGCTGCAGTTGGTATGTAATATGTGGTATGCACACCACATTGCTATTCTAAAATCCAAACAATTCTGAACACTGAAACATGTCTGACCTAAGAGTTTTGGAAATGAGCTCTAAAACTGTCTGTCCATTTCTCTTTCATATTAAGCATTGTTGCAATAATGCCAAAGTTATCCTAAGTTATATAGTCAAGTTTCCCTAATTCAATATATTTTAAAAATATATTTTTATTGATTTTTTACAGAGAGGAAGGGAAAGGGATAGAGAGTTAGAAACATCGATGAGAGAGAAACAGCAATCAGCTGCCTCCTGCACACTCCCCACTGGGGATGTGCCAGCAACCAAGGTACATGCCCTTGACCAGAATCGAACCTGGGACCTTTCAGTCCGCAGGCCGACGCTTTATCCACTGAGCCAAACCAGTCAGGGCTAATTCAATATATTTAAAGTCAGCTTGAAAGAATAAGCCATGTTTCATAATTTACTTACTACTATATAATAAATAAGACTTCCAAGGGGAGGGCACCCAACCTTTGTAGAGGCAAATGTGCTCTTTTCCTTTTACACTGGGAAGACTTATCAGGATACAGGGCATTGTCATCACTCCAAGTTTCTTTGACCCCCTTCACAGCTAATTCCTTTATTTACTATTCGTATGGCAACCACTTCTGCCACTAGAAAATGGAATTATGCAAAAAGTATTCTTTTCTTTCTGGCTTCTTTCAACCAGGTTGATGATTTAGGGATTATCCAGCTTCTCTTTTTATTGGTTGTGGGTTTCTTTTTACTGTTGAGTAGTATTTCATTGTATGAATGTTTCACAATTGGTTTATCTCTTCACCTGTTTATGGGGATTTGCACTGTTTTTGTATTGGGGCTATTATGAGTAAAGCTGCTTTAAACACTCATGTATAAGTCGTTGTGAGTACATATTTTCATTTTTTTCAGGCAAATACGTAGCAGTAAAATCAATGAGTCCATACAAAAAGCGTCTATAAGAAATTGCCCAACTGTTTTCCAAAGTGGATTACCACTTTACACCTCCACTAACAGCATATGAGAGCTTCAATTGTTACACTTATTCAATATAGATGGGGTTGTCAGGGTTTTGTTTTATTTTTAAATAATTTTAGTCAGACTAATGGGTGTGTAGTTGTCTTTTATGGTGGTTTCAATTTGAATTTTCCTAATGACTAATAAAGTTCAACATCTGCTTTTGAGCTTTTTAGCCATTTGTATGTCTTTTTGTGTGTGTGAGGTGTTTGTTCGAGTACATCCACCCCCCTTTTTGTGGTCTTCTTATCGCTGAATTGTGAGGGTTCATACTGTTTTCTGGGTTGAAGTCCTTTATCAGATATGTGTTGTGAATATTTCTTTCAGTGGTTTGATTTCATTTTCTTAGTAATGTCTTTTTTTAGAGCAGATGTTTTTACTTTTAATTAATCCCAATTAAAAACATTTTTTTCTGTATGGTTCATGCTTTTTTCCAGATAAATCTTTGCTTGCCCTAAAGCTGCAAAGATTTTTATTTTTATTGTGACTGTTCAAAAATCAGACCAACTCTCCCCTTGCTTCTCCTTTACTGAGTGAGAAGTTGGGCCAAACAATGTTACATTCTGTCTCCTAAGGTGACCAGATTTAAAGTGATACACCATTGACCGAGGGGGGGGGTGTCTTTCTTTTTCTTTTTCTTTTTTGTTACTACTTAAAATATTACAAAGAGTAATTGGGACTTTTTTAAAACGCCCCGGGACACGGGACAAATTGGTAAAGATTGGGACTGTCCCGCCAAAACTAGCGTTTTTATAATTAGTTCATGAGATTGTCTATAACAAAAGCTGTAGCAAGTATATTTCTAAACAACATGGGTGAATCAGAGGTTGGTATTTCTAGTTTTCAGTGAACATAAACTATATGAAGAGAAATAAAAGCAGTATAGTTCAAAGCAAATATGTTAAATGCCTCAAGAACAATATGACCATATTTCTAAAGATGTTCTAGGCACTGGATGATCTCTCCTGACTGAGCGAGAAGAGCTTTATGGAAAAGGCAGCTCTCAACTTGGGCTGTGGATGGTGGCAGAATTTTGATAGGGACATCCAACACGACACAGCATAAATAGGATAACATTTTTTAAAAGAGGTGTGTTCGTTCAAGCAATCGTAGGTTGTGGAGTTTAGCTGGGGATTAGTTCCATTTTAGATGGATAAAGCTGGAAAACAAATTTGAAGGGTGGGTTCCTAAGGTGTTTAGTCTGCTTACCTAAGTCATTCTCCATTCTTTGTTAAGGGAAACCCATTGATGATTTCAAGCAGAGAAAGAGTGGAATTCAAAGAGATGCTCTGGAAAGGTTTTTATGCAGCCCTAATGACAGTGGTTCAAGAGGTAAATATTGTAGAGAGAGACACAGACTGCTTTTCCAGGATAATTCCCCAGCCACCAACATGAAAGGAAGGAAGGAAGAAAAGAAAGGAAGGAGAAAGGAAAGGAGGAAGGAAGAAAAAGAGACCACTGGTCCCCAGAGTGAGTTTTGGCTTGAGAGGAAGTAAAGTAGAGAAGCTTGCTGGCATCCCTAAGAACTGAAAAGAAACTATATAATTTTACTCACTGTTCCCACTATTACTTTTCTGTAAACAGTGAGAGTTCTATTCTTCATTTGGAGAAACTTTGATCGACTGTTTAGTTTATAAAATAATTTATCCAGAAATTTACATTTTCTCTACATACATAGTAAATTGAATTTTAATATTTAACTCATTTGCATATTTCTGAATACCATTTCCCAATGAGTTATATCAAGCTTTATTAATTTTATAGAAAAATATAGTCTGTGTTACATAAAATAATTGGCTACTGGTTGCTTAATGATTATTAAAAATTAACTTTTATCCTGAACTTAACTTCTAAACTTTCAACATTTCAAGTATTTTATTTTGCTTTTTATGTGGAAAGAGAAATAAGAAGCTCTCCAGAGAAAAATTCTGTGCAAGCAAAATATGTTCCCAAAAGGCTTGTGGCACTCTATTTGATATTGTTATCTACTAAGAGAGGGAATGAAATTATCATTTGATAAAGCCCAAAGAAAACTTGATGGTCTCAGATAAAATGAGTGATCTTTACAAAGGAAAAGTACTTCACAGAAGCCGGAAACTGGGATACCAAAGGGAGGAAACTGGTACTAGAATATTTCACTTAATGACTGTATGACAAGTCCATCACAGGTCATTATTTATAGGTCACTTTCCTGTCAATTGTAGGAATCCTGGCCTTAATCATTTGTGTCAACACACACTTCCGTATAAAAACTTCCAACATGATACAGATAATTCTGAGAAACACGATATGTGTTCTGACAATTTTGTGCTTTGCTTTTGACTCTGAATTTGCCAAGATATTTCCTGTTAACTCCTTGGCATGAATGTTTTTAAGTGTCTGTTACTGATGCCAGCACTGGGTGTCATGCTGGGAAAATCCAGTTTTTGAAAGGAAAATTACAAAGCATTGTGGTCAGCATTAAATTTAAAGGGATATTATTGTGTATGGTGTAAGTTGGTGGTCTAGTTTCATTTTTTTTTTGCATGTATCTGTCCAAAACTCAAAATGGATAAAGGACTTAAATGTAAGATGGGAAACCATAAAAATCTTAGAGGAACCCACAGGCAGCAAAATCTCCAAATATGCAGAAGCAATATCTTCACCAATACTGCTCCTAGGGCAATGGAAAGTAAAGAGAAAATAAACAAATGGGACTGTATCAAAATAAAAAAAACTTCTGCACAGCAAAAGAAACCATCAACAAAACAACAAGAAAGCCCACTACATGGGAGAACATATTTGCCAATGTTATCACCAATAAGGGTTTAATCTCCAACATTTACAGGGAACTCATACAACTTAACAAAAGGAAGATAAACAATCCAATCAAAAAATGGGCAACGGACCTACAAAGACATTTTTCGAAAGAGGACATACAGAAGGCCAAGAGACTTATGAAAACATGCTCAAAGTCACTAATCGTCCAAGAGATGCAAATCGAAACGACAATGTGGTATCATCTCACACCTGTCAGAATGGTTATCATCAACAAATCAACAAATGACAAGTGCTGGAAAGGATGCAGAGAAAAAGGAACCCTTCTGCACTGCTGGTGGGAATGCAGACTGGTGCAGCCACAGTGGAAGACAGTATGGAGTTTTCTCAAAAAGTTAAAAATGGAACTCCCATTTGACCCAGTAATTCCATTTCTAGGACTATATCCCAAGAAACCAGAAATACCAACCAAAAAGGATATATGCACCCCTATGTTCATAGCAGCACAATTCACCATAGCTAAGATTTGGAAACAGCCTAAGTGCCTATCAGCAGATGAGTGGATTAAAAAATTGTGGTAAAAAATTATGAACAACAAAGTGACAACAAATACATATCTATCAACAAGTGAATCTAAAAATCAAATAAATTGAATAAAAAATCTGATGAATAGAATAAACTGGTGAACAGAATAAAATCAGGGGCATGGAAATGGAATACACTGACGATTCTCAGAGGGAAGGGTGTGTGTGGAGAATAGACAAAGATCTTGTATGTATGTATGCATTACCTATGGACATAGAATATAGGGTGGCAAGAGCCTGGGGTGGGGTGGGAACTGGGTGGAGGGGAGCTATAGGAGGGAAAAAAAGGGGCATTTATAATAATTTCAACAATAAAAATTGAAAAAAAAACACTGTGGCACATCTACACAATGGAATGCTACACTGCTGTCAAAAGGAAGGAACTCCTACCATTTGCAACAGAGTGGATGAACTTGGAGAGAATGAGGCTAAGTGAAATAAGCCAGTTGGAGAAAGATAAATATCACATGATCTCACTCATTTATGGAATATAATGAACAACATAAACTGATGAACAAAAACAGATCCAGAGACAGAGAAGCATCAATCAGACCATCAAAACTCAGAGGGAAGGTAGGGGAGAGTGGGAGTAAGGGGGAGAGATCAACCAAAGGACTTGTATGCATGCATATAAGCCCGACCAATGGACACAGACACCAGTGGGGTGAGGGTATGAGCAAGGGGGTGGGGGGCGGGGGCAATGGGAGGATAAGGACACATGTAATACTTTAATCAATAAAGACAAATTTTTAAAAAAGGACATTATTGCTACTTTTGAACACATTTTCACAGTTAGGCGTTTCATTATTTTACACAGCATTTTTAAAAACATATTTACTGGGGTATAATTGATATGCAAAAAACTGCACAAAGTTACTGTGTACAATTTGATGAGTTTGGACATATATAAATACCTATGATGCCATCATCACAATAAAAGGAATAGATATGTGAACACCTCTCAAAGTTTCTTTGTGTCCCTTTGCTTTTGTTTAAATGTTTTTTGTTTGTTGGTGGTGGTGGTGGTAAGGAACACTGAATCTGAGTTCTATCCAAAACAAATGTTAAGGACACAATACTGCATTGTTAACTCTAGACACTGTGTTGTACAGCAGGTCTCTAGAATTTGTTCATCTACCATACTGAAACTTTTATGCCCATTGATCAACAAGTCCTCATTTCTTCCACCCACAGCTCCTTACAACCTCTATTGTATTTCCTACTTCTTTGAATTTGACTTCTTTAATACCTCATATAAGTGCAATCATAAAGTGCAGTTATGTCTCTCTATAGCTAGCTTATTTCACTTAGCATGTCCTCCAAGTTCATCCATGTTGTCACAAAGAGCAGAATTTCCTTCGTTTTTAAGGCTAATATTCGATCGTATGTATATGTCATATTTTTTGTATTCATTCATCTGTCAATGGACACTTGGGTTTTTCCATATCTGCTATTATAAGTAATGCTGCAATGAAGATGGGAGTAAAGATATCTTTTCAAGGTCCTGATTTCAATACTTTTGGATATATACTATAAGAGGCATTGCTGGACCTTATAGTAATTCTAATTTTAATTTTTTGAGGAGCCTACATACTGTTTTCCATAGTTGCTTCACTATTTTACATTCCTAGGAACAGTGTATAAGGGTTCCAATTTTTCCACATCCTTGCTAATTCTTGTTAACTTACGCATTTATATTAGGCATTCTAACAAGAGTGAGGTGATAACTCTGTAGTTTTTATTTGCATTTTCTTAATAATTAGTGATGTTGAGCGTCTTTTCCTATACCTTTTGCCTATTTGTATGTCTCCTTTGAAAAAATGTTCCTTCAAGTTCATTGCCCATTTTGTAATCAGGTTATTTTCTTTTTGCTATAAAATTGTAGGAGATTCATATATATTTGGGAAATTAACCTGATATATGATTTGAAATCATTTTTCCCATTCTATAGATCACCTTTTCACTCTGTTGATGGTTTCCTTTGCTATAACATAAGCTTTTTCATTTTATATAATACCACTTGTCTATTTTTGCTTTTGTTGTCTGTGCTTTTGGTGTCAGGTCCAAGAAAACATTGCCAAGACCAATGTCAAGAAGGTTTCCCCCTATGTTTTCTTCTAGAAATTGTATAGTTTCAGATTTTACATTTAAGTCTTTAATCCATTTTGAGTTGATTTTTGTATACAGTGTAAGACAATGATTAAATTTTATTCTTTTGCGTGAGGATATCCAGTTTTCCTAATACCATTTGTTGAAGAAACTATCCTTTCTCCATTATGTATCTTGGCACCCTTGTCAAAGATCTGTTAACTCTATGTGCATGGATTGATTTGGGGGCTTTTTATTCTGTTCCATTGGTCTATATGTATGTCTTTATGCCAATTCTATAGTATTTTAATAACTGTAGTTTTGTAATGTATTTTGAAATTAATAAGTACAATGTCTCCAGTTTTCTTTTTTTCCAAGGTTATTTTGGCTATTCTGGGGTTTGAAGGTTCCATATGAATTTCAGAAATATTTTTCCTATTTCTGTAAAAAAAATGACATTTGGAGTTTGGTGGAGATAGTATTCAATCTGTAGAATGTGTTGGGAAATATAGACATTTAAACAATATTAAATCTCCCAATCTATGAATATAGGATATCTTTCCATTTATTTGTGTATCTTTTAATTACTGTCATCAGTATTTTATAGTTTTCAGTGTCCAATACTTTATTTCTACATATCTTATTTTTTTGATGCTATTGTAAATAGGATTGCTTCTTAACTTGTTTTTTGAATAGTGCATTGTTAGTGCATGAAAATACAACTGGTTTTTACATGTTGATTGTTTGTATCCTGCAACTTTACTGAAATTTCTTACTAATTCTAACAGTTGTTGGGTTTTTTTGTTTGGTGTGTGTGTGTGTGTGTGTGTGTGTGTGTGTGTGTGTGTGTAATATTTAGGTTTTCTATATACCTTAAAGGTTTTTTACATACCAGGATCATGTCATCTGCAAACAGATTATTACTTCTCCCTTTCTGATTTACATGCTTTTTTTTTTTTTCGTTCAAGCTCATCCCGGCCCATTGTGCCTGCTGCTGCTGCTCAATAGTGTTACCGTGGAGTCAAGAGAGGTTCTCCCTGCCGCAGCTGTGCTCACCAGCCACAAGCCCAGCTTCTGGCTAAGTGGGCTCCCCCTATGGGAGCACATGGGAGCACACTGACCACCAGGGGCAGCTCCTGCATTGAGCATCTGCTCCCTGGTGGTCAGTGCGCATCATAGCGATTGATTGACTGGTCATTCTGGTTATTCCATCTTAATGGTCACTTAGGCTTTTATATATATAGATTACATAATGGTTTCCGCCACCATTCCCTTGTGCAGTATGTCACCTATATTGATTGTGTGTATTGAACAACTTTTCATCCAAGAAATATATTCCACTTTGTCATGGTGTATGTGCTGTTGAATTTGGTTTGGTCATATTTTGTTAACAACTTTTTCACCTATATTCGTCAGGAATAGTGGCCTATGACTGTCTTGTTGTGTCTCTGTCTGGACTGATAATGCTGGATTCAAAAAATGAGTTTGGAAATGTTGCCTTCTCTTCAATATTTTTGAAGAATTTGAGAATTGGCATTAATGCTTCCTAAAATGGATTGAGAGAGGTTTTTGATTCAACCTCCGTATTCATTATTGGTCTGTTCAGAGTTTCTTTTTTTTCAGAATTCAGTCTTGATAAGTTGTATGTATTTATAAGTTTGTCTGTATCTTCTAAATTATCCAATTTATTGGCCTATAATTGTAGTCTCTTATGACCCTTTTTTATTTCTGTGACATTACTTATAATGTCTCCTGTTCCATTTCTGATTCTATTAATTTGTCTTCTCTCTTTCTTAGTCTAGCTGAAAGGTTGTCTATTTTTTAAATCTTTCAATAAACTAAATCTTAGTTTTGTTAACTTTTTCTATTGTTTTCTTAATCTCTGTTTTATTTCTGCTTTTATCTTTATTATTTCTTCTGTACACTAACTTTAGGTTTAGTTTGTTCTTTCTTTAGTTTCTTGAGGTTATTTGAGATTTTTCTTCCTTTTTAATGTAGGAATTTATTGTTATAAATTTCCTTCTTAATACTGCCTTTGATATATCCTGTAAATTTGATTTGCTGTGTTTTCATTTTCATATATTTCAAGATACTTTTTTAATTTTCTTCTGGATTTCTTCTTGAGCCTATTGGGTGTTTTGGAGTGTGTTGTTTAATTTCCACTTATTTGGATACATAGGAGGTGATAAAGAGCTCTTTCTGGCTCCTACCCTATTTGAACTGGGGCATTGAGGGTATGGGTAGTTGATACCATTAGCAATTCAAAGAAAATTACTGTTCCAAGATGAGTTATTCTGCAATTTTCTCATCAGTATAATATTTTATAATAGAGATATTAATAAGATTGTAAGTGATATGTCTCCTAGAAGAGTTGAGGTTTCAAAATAATAATAACTTAAAAATTAAGTAAGACATAAATGCATTATAGGAAAGAGTCATTTATAAATCAAGAACATCTAAAAAGGAGAATTACCACTTGGATGAAGTGACCAAAAAAATAAAGAGCAAAGAAGTCAAAAATCAAGGAAATAAATACTTTCACATTAATTTAATGGTTTATAAAGCACAAAATACAAGAGCCTTAACTAGCCTGCCAGTAAGATAAGACATTATTAATTTTATAAACATGTAATCAAATTATTTATAAAGACCTCTGAATTAGCATTGCAGAAAAAAATTAACAATAATCAATGAAGATCAGTCAAATAATCTAAAATTGACACAGTATATGAGGGTGTAACAATAATTTAGCCAAATATTTAACTAGTTGATCAGAAGTACTGAATGTCTTTGCTGACATTAGCATTGTGAAAACTACTTTGGTAAATATAAAATACTAGGCAACGGATCTTAAAAATCTGATAACAGGAATTCAGATTCATAAGCATGTATTGAACATATGCTAAAGTAAGCACAGTACTAGTTGTGGAGTACAGCATAACTATGGCATCATCCTAATCATGGAGGAATGAGTGGCATACCTCAAGAACTAAATATAATGCAATAGGAGGCTGTCATGGTAATAGCAAAGAGGAAGAGGAAGATATGAGAGAAATTTCCCAGGAACAGTTGACAAGTCTCAGTGACTCTAATCGGTGGTTCTCAACTTTAAATCCTACATTCTCATTTAATTTCACTTGAAAATTCCAAAAGTATGAAATAACAAAAATTCAAGTAATGGCAATTTTAAATTTGCCTTACTCAAATTATACGCATATTTCTTGAGATTTTGGTGTGCCTTCCTTAAGATTCTGCCTTTTTCTCAAGAACCACTGTTCTAGATTCAGAGTAGATTTTAACAGATAAAAGAAAAGAATGAGGATGAAGAGTTATGCTTAAACTAAACTCGCATGTGGACGTGGATCTCTATTCATCTGCATTGCTTTGCCTCAAACCAGTCTGAAGGATTTCTTTCTTTAAAATAAACTTATTGTTGATAGTATTACAGGTACCTCCCCCTTTTCCCTCCCTTTACTCCCATCCTCCTAGACCCTCCCCTCTCCACCCTCCATGTCTTCACTACCCTATTGCCCAGGTTCATGGGCTAAACCTATAAGTATACAAATTCTCTGATTTATCTCTTCTCGTCCCCCCAACCTGAAGAACTTCTTTTTATGCCAAAACCTAGAGGATGGGCTACAGGCAAATATTTAACAAGTAGGGTTCCCTGCCATTACATTGCTGCAATAACCCCACACCT
Source organism: Murina feae (assembly GCA_004026665.1). NCBI lineage: Eukaryota > Metazoa > Chordata > Mammalia > Chiroptera > Vespertilionidae > Murina > Murina feae. The sequence goes on along the minus strand of PVJC01018867.1, from coordinate 2,217 downwards.
TGCGTCGTGCTTCCTGAAGCAAGCTAAGTACTCACTAACCCTGCTATTGAACAGACACATTAACGTCATCCCTATTTGTAAACCTGACATTTTAACTACAGCATGGCGGCTTTACCTGGCAACCCACACGGCAGTGCTGTTTTTAGCTGACTGTTAAACACATGTTGCACCCTAGCTTGGGGCAAAATCATGTAGGTAGAGCAGTTTTCTATTGCTGCTGTAACAAATTGCCACAAACACAGTGGTTTGAAAACAACACAGATCTGTTACAGCTCCGGAGGTCCAAAGTCCAAAATGAGTCTTATGGGGGCTAAAATTACAGTGTCTGCATGGCTGGTTACTTCAGGGAGCTTCAGAGGAAAATCTATTCCTTGCCTTTTCCAGCTTCCAGAGGCTGCAGGCATCCCTTAGCTCTGTTTATAAGGACTCTGAATTAGCATTGCATATGCCAATTAGATGGCCACATCACTCCAACCTCTGCTCCTGTTGTCACATTGCCTCCTCTTCTGACTCTGACTCCTGCGTCCTTCTCATCAGGATGATTACTCTCAGGCTACTTGGATCATCAAGGATAACTTCCCCATTTCAAGTTTCTTAACTTAATCACACCTGCAAAGTACCATTTCCCATGTAAGTTACCGTGTTCACAGGTCCAGGGTACTAGGACGTGGACATCTTTGTGGTCTACTGTTCTGCCTACCATAGTAGGTGAAGTTATGCTGCTCTTTGTGGGCTATCTTGAGGTAAAGACACGCCTACTGCGTCTGAGAGAGGATCTTGCTTTTGAGGGAGGAAGGAAGCAGAGAAGTTACGCTGTGATCAGGCCCAGGTCACCTTAGTTCTCTAGAGGTAGTACTACTTCATCTCACGCATCATGCCCCAGAATCTCTGACCAAGGGATCTGCAGGCCAATTTCTAATCTTATTTTTGCAATTCTCTCTAACTCTGAATGTTCCTGAGAAATGTCATTTAATATCTAAATTGAATATAAAGTAGTCCTGATTTCTTACAAAACAAAAATAAAAGAAAGCTGTTTTATTAGCTGGACACTTCATCAGATCCTTATGTTTAAATAAAATGTCAGTCAAGCCCTGACCGGTTTGGCTCAGTGGATAGAGCGTTGGCCTACAGACTGAAGGGTCCCAGGTTCGATTCCGGTCAAGGGCATGTACCTTGGTTGCGGGGACATCCCCAGTGTGGGGTGTGCAGGAGGCAGCCTATCTATGTTTCTCTCTCATCAATGTTTCTAATTCTCTATCCCCCTCCCTTTCTCTCTGTAAAAAACCAATAAAATATATTTTAAAAAATAATAAATAAATAAATAAAATGTCAGTCAATAAATTCTCCTGCCTACAAATGGCAGGACTATGTCTATAGTTAGTTTAAAAATTATCTTGAAATATTAGGCTTGAATGCTCACGAACTTTGCTATAACCATCGGCCAGGGTGTTACTTTACAAAGTGCATTGTCTGCACCATTGGAAAGAGAGCAATACCATCAGTACTCTGAATTATGCATTAAAGGCTGACTTTGATTTTAAAAGTCACAATTAATGTGTTTCAAACAAAAGAAAATCTCCAAAAGAACTCATTGAAATTTGTTAATAATAAGAACAAAACTCAAGTTCTGCCCTTCTTGGTATTATCAGAATTTAGATTAACCTCCCCTAAGGAAGTGGTGGAAACGGGTAGAATAAATGTTACCAAAGAATGACTCATCTGGAAGTTTATAATTAAAATCTGGGCCAGGCATATCAAACACTCGTAACAAAGTGAGCTTGACAGCAGAAATTTTCTTCAGAACAATAGACTGTGTATCCTGGCCATGGGAAAAAAGCACCTTTTCTTTAAAACATGACGACGATAACGATCTTTCATTCGCACTGTCTTTAAGAATGGTCCCTACTGAGTTTATCACCACAAAGCCAGCAATGCAAGAAATACTAAAGGGTCTAGTATAAAAAGAAGAAATAAAAATGTAAGAAAGAAAACAGGCACAATAAATAAAATGACTACAGACAAGTACCTTTCAATAATAACTTTAAATGTAAATGGACTAAATGCTCCAATCAAAAGACATCGAGTGGCTGAATGGATAAAAAAACATGACCCATATATTTGCTGTTTACAAGAAACTCACCTCAGAACAAGGGACTCACACAGACTGAAAGTGAAGGGTTGGAAAAACATCTTTCAGGCAAACAGAAATGAAAAAAA
>PVJC01018866.1:18483-30951 GCA_004026665.1 Murina feae | reverse complement strand
CGTCCCAGCAAGGCCGGCTGGACACAGGTTCTGGAGTTTTTTCTCCTATAATTGATACTGTTCCTTGAAGGCCTGGGGTAATTGATACACTGTTCCTTTAAGGCGGCCTTCTAACTACTAACGAAGCCTCTGCCTCACCTCGCAGCGTCTATAATGAAACAATTGTTACTTTTACTGGTTAGGCCGGAGCTGCTCTTTCCTTCAGCTCCGGAGGACTCTATGATTGTTACAATGTTTCAAAAAGCTGTGTTTTGCTAGAGGCAGTTTAATCGGAGCTGAGCTGAGGGGCGCAGCTTCACTTTCGCTGCTGCCGCAATGGAAAGGGCTGTTTACTCAGGTCCGTGAGTGGTGGCCGCCATGTTGGCTGGGCTAATTTGCATACAGCCGCTCTGATTGGCTGGTGGGCGTGGCTTACCCTGTCTCGGAGAAACGGTTAATTTTAATATTTCACTTTTATTAGTTTAGATATTACGTATTACATATTATCTCCAGAGTTTCAGGTTGTCAGCAAAGGGCAATGGAAGCTGTGTGTTTTCTCTCTAAACCTGTGTGAAAATCAGGCATTTAATATCACCGTTCCAACTTCAAACCAATCAAACATTGGCAGTTTGGGATTGTTTTATTTTGAGCTTTTAGTTTATCTCCATGGAATAAAATCCTTTCCAAACTGACTTTAACTAAAAATTTCATCATTCCCAGCTGCTCACTGGGTAGCAGAAATCGTGGTAACAGAAGGCCCCCCCTTGATAGCCCTCATCCACAATATCATCCAGATTAGCATGGCAAAGATGTGGGAGCTATTTATATGTTGATTATTACAGTGCTGCAGTTTATATTTTTCTCAGCACAGTTGAAACTTATATTTAGAAAGGCTGACATCATCTTTAACTATATATGATAGCTCTCATTTGGTGAAGATGAGCTGTTGAAATACATGCCACCTACTCAACTTCTCAGAAAAAAAGGCCTAGATGTTTCACACATGGTTATATATAAGTGCATAAACTGGCAGAAAATTGCACTGGAACATATAAGACTTAGAGGGAGTTCTGTGGGCTCTAGTTTTTGCCTTCTCGGTTTGTTCTTTATTTAAAAAAAATAAAAAATGCAATTTAATTGTAAAACAGGATTTTATAGTCAGAATATTCTTAATCCTCAATTCTAGCTGTGTAACATAGTAGCTATGTAATTTTCAAAAAGCTAACTATCCACTGAAAACATCTGTATTTCTCAAGTACAGAATGTGAGCATGATCACTCACTTGAAAAATATTAAAAATAAAATGTGTGATACCTTTAAGAGTTAATGAAAAAGCATGATTACCTTTATTATGCATGTTCTCAGCAACAGATGGTGTGCTTGGTATGGACTATAATGATTAATTTTATGTCAACTCGGCCACAGGGCACTCAGACATTTGGTCCAGCATTATTCTGGATGTTTCTCTGAGGTTATTTTTTAGATGAGATTAAAATTTAAATCAATAGAGTAAATCAGATTGCCCTCCCTAATGTGGGTGGGTCTTATCTAATCAGTGGAAGACTTGAATAGAACAAAAAGATTGAGAAACAAAGAATTCTTCCTGCCTGACTGGCTTTGAACTGAGCCATCAGCATTTTATTCTGCTTTGGGACTCAAACTGAAACATCAGCTCTTCCTTCCTGGGTCATAAGCCTGCTGACCTTTGTGCAGGAACTTATGCTGTAGGCTCTTCTGGTTCTCAGGCCCTCAGACTCCCAACTAGAAATAAACCATTGGCTTTCTTGGATCTCCAGTTTTTTTCACTCACCCTGCAGATCTTGGGTCTTGTCAGCTTCCATAATCAGGTGACCCAACTCCCTATATTAAATCTCTTTCTATACCTGCATATCTTATTGGTTCTGTTTCCCTGGAGAATTCTGACTAATATATAGATTTTTTTTTCAGTTATGTCTTAAATTCTCAAGAATAGGTTGCTGAAGTAGAATGTAGATACTGCTCCATTTTACTTACCCCAGTCAACAGGTGAGGCCTCAAGAAGCAAATTAATCTGCTTTCAAGTCATAGAGGTATTACATGGTGGAAGCAAGTTTCAAAATCTTAACATCTAATGAACTATTTTACCCCTTGTAACTACTGTCCTTTATTGTCTACAGATTACATATTAGGAAAAAGTCAGCTGCTGTTTTTGGAAACCTGATGCTCGTGGTGAAAGAGGATCAATCATACTGTAAGATCCCAGCGTACCCCAGGGAGCCCTGTAAGCAGCATCGCGCTGCATTGTAGGGTGCAGAGGAAGCCATGGACCTGAAGGCATAATTATGTGGTTGGAACTGGGTTTTGGCTTCCCTGACCAGACACCCTCCACCATGATCTAACTTGAATTTGGAACTTGACTGCTGATACCAACTTAGATTTGCGCTTGTAATTCTGTGGCACATCTGAGTGACCATGGCCCTAGAGGAATATCCATGACTGAAATGGCATCTAAAATGGTCTACTATTATAATAAAGTACATTTAGAGCAATAATTTTCTTTTTAGCTTTTAAGTGTCATAGTCCAACATTTCACCAATGGAGCGCCACTGGAGTGATCAAAAATTCACATTGTTTAGTATAATAATCCAACTTTCACAGGTCAGATGAGAAGAGCCAGATATTCAAGATAAATGTAACTTTTTGAAGGATTAGGTGACCACCATGTTTAATAACTTGAGTCCTCTAAATGACACTTAGATATTGTTTTTGCCAAATTTAACTATTATGAAAAGTTCTTCTAAAATTATTTCCCCATGAATGGAAATAAAAATACAGCTGCAAGTGCTAAGAGTAGTGAGATGACATTTTATTTTTTATAAGGTACTTGGCAAAAATTCAACTTTCATAAGCACATATGCCTATGTCAAGCTTTTAAGGAGTCAGGTTTATGTTTCGTACCATTCTTTCTTCTTGCCTATTAAGCAAGTCCCAGTTGGAGCCAAGATCAGTTTTTATATGAAGCTCAAAGGTAAGTCATTTTATATAATATTTGCATAGGCATAATTGTTTCCACACACTATCCCTGATTCCTTCACCCTCCTCTGGACTGCATAGCTATAAAACTAATTGGTTTGAAACCTCACTCTCAACATGTCACATCCTTATTCAAGGTAAAGGTTCTATTTCATTAAATGAAAATGCTTCAGGCTGGTGTTCACAGTCCTGAGCCCACTGTCTTTGATAGTTATCATGAGAATAATATTTTTAAATACTTTTTTTTCTCTCTTTGACTTTCTTTTTTACTTCCCCAGAACGATACCTCAATAAACAATTCTGGCTTGACCTCTTTAGTTCAGAAACAATCAAGAATTAAAAAGTAGCAGCCATAAAGATTCTGATCAAAGTATCAACTTCACTCTAAGAAAAGTAATTATGGAGAAAAACTTGTCTTGTTACTTCTGTCATTGACAAAATTTCTCTCTCCTTCTTTAAGCTGACTTCACCACCAAAAACTGTAGACACTCCCTTGCCACACCAAGGGTGAACAAATAAACAAACAAACAAATAAACAAACATAATTTGCCTTTTTATAAGAAAACTTACCCAAAAAGAGTAAGAAATTAACTAAGTCAAGCTTACCTGCTTCCTCTCTCACATTCACCAAGGTAAGAAGTCCACCTATGGTATGTGTGCCTAGAAAGAAAATGGGTCTGTTTCTTATTCTATCTCTGTATTAGTTTTCTGTTGCTGCCTATCAAATGACCACACACTTAGAAGTTTGAGACAACAGTTATTGATTAACTCAAAATTGTATGTTAGTGGTAGTCATGGTCATCAGGCTGAAATCAAGGTGTTGAACAAGACTGAGTTCTTATTTGGACATTCTATAGCACCTCTAGAGGGTAAAATCTACTTGGAAGCTCTTCCTTGTTAGAATTCAGTTCCTGTGGTTGTAAGACTGAGGTCCCTATTTTCTTGATGGCTGTCAGTCAGAGCCTACACTTAGTTCCTAGGGGTCACCTTCATCTTTTGCTGAACATGCCCTTCATTTTCAAGTTAAAAGAGTACATTGCCTATAGCTTGTGCTTTGAATCTGTGACTTCTCTGTCTCTGATTTCTAGACTTAGGTCTTAAATAAGCTTTTTATTTAAGATCAATTTTAGGTTAATAGAATTATTGTGATGATAATATGGAAAGTTCCCATATACCCCACATCCAGGTTCCCCAATAATTAACACCTTTTGTAAGTATGGTATACTTATCATAATTAATGGGCCAAGTTGATATATTGTTATGAGCTAAACTCCAGTTTTAATCAGATTTCTTTCTTTTTTTCTGTCTCTTTTCTGTCCCCAAATCCCATTCAATATACCACATTCCATTTAACCTTCCAAGGTTCCTTTTGGCTAGAACAGTTTCTCAGATTTCCACATTTTTGATGACTTTGCAGTTTTGAGGATTACTGGTCAGGTATTTTGTACATGTCCCTCAGGATTTGGTTGATGTTTTTCTCATTAGACTGGGGTAATGTGGTTATATGCAGAAGATCACAGAGCTAATGTGACATTTTCATTGCATTTTATGAAGGGCACGCACTATGGACATGATTAACCACTACTGAGGTTAATTTTGGCCACCTTGCTTGAGGTAGTTATTGTCAGTAAAGTTACTCTCCTACACCCCTTTCCATACTGTGCTCTTTGGAAGTAAGTCACACTGTGCAGTGTACAATTAAAATGTGGAGAGTTATTCTCTGCCTCCTTAAATGTAGAGCATTGACATAAGTTATTTGAAAAATGTATGCACAGAATATATTTGTTTTTTCTCTCCCATTTATTTATGTGTTCAATCATTTATTTATGTCAGTATGGACTCATCAATATTTAACACTATAGGTTATGATCCAATATCTATTTTTTTCAGTTACTCAAATTGTTCTAGTTTTAGCCACCAAGAGCTCATTCAGTTGGCTCCTGCATCCCTATGACATCCATCCAGAATATCTCATTCTTATAGTCAACTTTTCTACAGAACATAACCTACTCACAAGAGTGAGCTCCATCATATTTCTAGTCTCATCGATTATGCAGAGTACACCAAGGAACAAGAACTCATAGGTGACCTACAATGTTGCCTACCGCACCTTTAGTCTAGGAAGTGAAGTAGAAAGTCACTAAATCCTACAAAGCTTGCTAAATGGGAAATTACTTTCCTCAACTCCCATATTATGCACACACATTATGGAGAAAAGAGGGCTTCCCTATCTCTATGTGTACACCTTACTGAATTTACTTTTCTGTCCTTTTCCCCTCCCTTTTTTTTTTAGTCTAGCAGCAATATTTTCTAGTATTAGGTCTGTGTTCAAACATATCTTAACCGTTCCCTACTATTCCCATAGTCTAAGATTCCTTCTTTTTTTTTACCTCCAGAGTATCATAGCCCCCTTATTGTCCTCCCCAGAACAGTTGCATGAACTAGAAGAATGAAATCAACAAAGTAAATTATATCACATCGCTCCTATGCTCAAAACCTCCAATAGCTTCTAAAATTATTAGAAGGTATCCTTTTTTAAAAATCATAGCCTCTAAGGCTCCAAGTCAGCACGTTGAACATTACTTACAGAGGACCAGTCCTCCTCAGCAGCCCTTTGTAGGTCAACATCATATCTCCACAATGTGGAACTGACCAGGTAAATTCAACAACACCTGTGCTCGACCATATTCTACTCAATGCGGTGAGTCCACTAATCACTACTCAAATGTTGTGTAATGTCAAGTTGCTATAAATGTCTGCTAATGCTTGCTTTCAATTTTATAGAATGGAAGGCTGGTAGTCCAGAGAGGGGAGTAGTTCGAAGACCACACTTTGATTAGTAGTGCTCTCATAATCTGATTCCTAGCCATCACCTTCTTCCTGCTCTTCCCATTGGTATTTTCTCAACAAAAAAAATCTTTCATTGCTGCTCTCTCTATAACACACTGTGTTGGTTGATTTTCTATTGCTATATAACAAGCTATCACTATTTTAGTGGCTTAAAACAACACACATTTATTATCTCTGGAGTCAGGAGTCCAGGCAAGGCTTATCTAGGTCTTCTGCTTAGGATCTCCTGAGGCTGAAATCCGATTGTCATCTGGACTTTGAGATCTTCCAAACTCATGTGGTTATTGGCAGAAATCAGCTCTGTGAAACCTGTGACTCTTACAGGCACCCCATAGTCCTTTGTTAAATGGCCCTCTCCATAGAGAGATACAATATAGAAGTTTGCTGCTCCAAAATTGGCAAGGAACAGTCTCTCACTCCAGTCTGTTAAAATGAAGGCTTATGTAACAGCACAAATATGGGAGGTAGATCTATCATATAACTTTGTCATGTAACTTAATCAATAAGTGACATCCCACAACCTTTGCCATATTCATTAGTTAGAAGATAGTCACAGGTCCAATGTATACTCAACAGGTGGGGATTACACAGTCATGAACATGAGAAGTGGGAAATCACAGGGTCACCTTAGGGTCTGTCTGATGCACCCTGAGTTGGTCTCAAGGTCTTTATACTCGCTTTTTCCCTCCCTAAAGACTCTGTGCCTCATTTCACTCAGATCTCAGCTCAGATACTGCATTCTCTGAGTCCTTCAGAAACCTGTTTCCTAAAACAGCCACCTGTCAGCATTACAGTCTATCCTGGTCCCTTACTCTATTTTTCTTCAGATCATGGGTCATTCTCTGACATTAAATGAAAATTTGTTCAAAATCTATCTTTCAATTAGAACATAAGTTGTTTTCTATTCTTTAAAAAAAAAATGAAACCATTGTATAGTACATGCTCAAATTTATTTGTTGAATAAGTCAGTGAAAAGTTTTCATTTGCAGCAATGGTCACCAAAGCCTTTCTAATTTGATTCATACAGTTCACACTACATTATAAATAATGCAAGTGGCTATTAATGTTTAATCTTTTCTCTGTTGCATGGTTGCAAATAGAAACCTGATAGAATAGATAGAGCACAGACTTTGCAATAGTACAGACTGAAATCAGATTCAGACTATTGCTAACTTTGTGATCTAAGAGGTTAACTTCTCTGAATTTCAATTATAAGACCAGACCATAGACTCCCTACTAACTGGGGTGGCTTTTGACTAGTTTCTCAGGCTTCTGAAGGCAGAGTGGCCTCATTTATAAAATGGGAATAATAATATTGTATTATCCCAGGTAGGTAACTGTGAGGTTAAAGGAGTAAATGCATAAAAGGCACCTCGCTTGGAGAAGGGCACATTATTGCACTCAGTACAAGTTAGCTTTCATTAGTATTCTATTATACATATCCATTAATATAAGTTATTATAGTATTAATGTCCATATAATTCTGTTATACACAGAATATTAAATATTTACTTTTTTATATATTTATTTAGACCTGGCATAATGCTAAATATAATAATAATATTAGTGATTAATGGCTTTCACGAGCAAATTTTATTACAGACTAGAGGCCCAATGCATGAAGATTCGTGCAAGAATAGGCCTTCCTTCCCATGGCTGCTGGCACCGCCTTCGCTCTGGCCAGAGCTGCTTTCCGCCTTCTCTGGCCCAGAGCCCCCTTCCACCTTTGGGTGCTGCCCAGAGGCCTGGAGCAGCCAGGGTGGGGCAGAATGCCCATGTCTTGATCATGGTGATGATGCAAGCATACCAGCCCAGCCATCACCATCTTTGTCACAACAATTTGCCTATTCCCTCCTTACTGGTTGTGGGTGCCTCCATCTTTGTCGAAAAGTGACAGTCAATTAGCATATTCTGTCTTTATTAGATAGGATTCTAAAGAACTCTTCATGACAGATGATCAAGAAGCAGGTGCTGTCATTGCACATGGAGCAACTAGGAGGTCACGATGAAGAAAACATACAGAGATCACTATCTACAAGTTTCATACTATGGAGAATTGCTATTCAAAGGGCATGAGTTTTAGTCATAAAAAATGAAAAAGTCCCAGAATTCTGCTATATAGAGATCTGCTTATAGTTAGCAATACTAAACAGTGCACTTACAAACTGAAGAGGTTAGATCTCACATGTTTTTACCACAATTTTTTATATACATGCAAATATATTTTTTAAGATTTCACTCAGTGCATCCCACAAATGATGCATTTCTATGTAAGGAGGGGTTAAACAACAAATTAAGAGGCTTTTTTAGCTACAAGAAATACTCATAATATGATGATTAAGAAGAAATATTTTCCCACTCCTTAACATGTAATTATGTATAGTCCATAAAGTTTTCTATTATAACCTAAAATAAGAAGTAATTAAAAATCTAATATTCTGCCCTAACCGGTTTGGCTCAGTGGATAGAGCATCAGCCTGCAGACTCAAGGGTCTCAGGTTCGATTCCAGTCAAGGGCATGCACCTTGGTTGTGGGCACATCCCCAGTGGGGTGTGTGCAGGAGGCAGCTGATGAATGTTTCTCTCTCATCGATGTTTATGACTCTCTATCCCTCTCCATTCCTCTCTGTAAAAAATCAATAAAATATATTTTTTTATATTAAAAAACAACTAATATTCTGACAAAGAAGGAATGCAAATATACTTTGTTGTAGCTCTGTATTTAGAATGTTTTACATATTAAAAATAAAATTAAATAGAAGTGTAAAAAAAAGCAACATTTAAAAATTGAAAATAGAACTCTGATATAACTCTAATGACTTATTTATAGAGGAAAATTTATTTAAAGTTATTTTGAATTATAATGATTTTATTATTTATCCATAGTGGAATATATTCTAAGAATAAGTAGGTCTATTAAGTAAACTTAAACAACTTTCAATAGTCTACTGCTTCTATTAATATTGATACTATTATTTTGAGAATATATGTGTATATATGTATACATTCACTACAAAATTTCAAAAAAAAAATGTTAATAGGGTCAATGGTCTCAGTATACAAGAGAAATACAAATATAACATAAAATACTATAAATAAAAGTGTCATGTTAACCCTAAATTTGAAATTATGAATGTAAGCTCAGTTTTATTTTTTATTTTGTTTATTTTATTTCATTTTCATTTATCTTCCCATACCATCTTCCACTTCCACCTACCCTCACTAGTCCAACAATCATCACAAAGTTATCTGTGTCCATGAATTCTTTCTCCTTATTTTTCATTTTTGTTGAATCCCTATATTTTGTTGTTTTTAGAATATGTTCCTCCTAGTTCTGCCTGCTGAAAAAGCCTAGCAGCTATGACAACCCAATAGCAATAAAAACCACTAATACGCAGATTGTGTTCTCTGTACATACTCCATTGCAAAGAACCAGCGATTTTAAGTCTCATGCAGAAAATATCCAAGGTGAGTCTGGAACTTCTTGTACAAAATTCTATCATCTCATACCTACCATAAATAAACAAACAAGAAGTGCTGGCGAGGATGTGGAGAAAAGGAAACCCCAATACACTGCTGGTGGGGATGCAGTCTGGTACAGCCATTCTGGAAAACAGTATGGAGTTTCCTCAAAAAAATAAAAATTGACCTGGATACCATGGATCAGTGGTTGAGAGTTAACCTATGAATCAGGCAATTACAGTTTCATTCCCAGTCAGGGCACATGCCTGGGTTTCAGGTTCCATCCCCAGTGTGCGGCATGCAGCAGCAGACAGCCGATCAATGATTCCGTCTCATTGCTGATGTTTCTCTCCTCTCTCTCTCTCTCTCTCTCTCTCTCCCTCTCTCTCTCTCTCATCTCTCTCTCTCATCTCTCTCCCTTTTTGAATACAAATATACATATTTAAAAATTTAAAAATCGAACTGCCATTTGACCCAATGATCACAGTTCTACAAATATATCCTAAGAATCCTGAAACACCAGTCAGGAAGCATATTTGCACACCTATGTTCATAGTGGTGCAACTTACAATAGCTAAGATCTGGAAACAGCTCAAGTTCCCATCAGTATATGAATGGATAAAAACGCTGTGGTACATTTATACCATGGAATGCAGTAGTAAAAAAGAAGGATCTCTTACCTTTTGAGACAGCATGGAGGGGCCTGAAGAGTACCATGCTAAGTGAAATAAGGCAGTCAGAGAAAGTAAGTATCACATGATCTCACTTATATGTGAATCTAATTAACAACATAAACTGAAGAACAAAATAGGTCCAGAGGCATGGAAGCGTGGCAGGGACTGATGGATCTCAGAGAGAGAGGGGGAGATGGGTAGTGATTAACCAAATAACTTCTATGCATATATGCATAATCTATGGACACAGACAATAATGTGGCGAAAGCCTGCGGTGGGGTGGGAACCAGTTTGTGGAGTGGCAACAGAGGAAAATGGAAGACGTCTGTAATACTCTCAACAATAAAGATAAATTAAAAACAAAAAACAAAAAACTAATAGGTCATTTCAAAACATTCTAAAAACAAGCATAAAGTGTCTCTAGTGTGTCATAAGTGAGAAATTTAAGCATATATTAGCAATAACAATAGTAGCAGCAATAATAACATTAAGAAAACTAATAAATACAAATAATTATTAAAACACACTGAATATATTGGCATCCATTGTGTTATTTAGAAAAATTACAGGAAAGAAGGAAGTTGGGGAGGGGGAGAATAAGGGAGGAAATAAACTCATTGGGAACCATTAAAATTTACTAGAACATAAATTTCTTTCTCTAAAAATAATAATTTTAAAGGAAACAATTCCTTCTGCCTTTTTCTGTATGAACTATATTTTGATGTTGCCATATAAAGAGTTCTCTTTTGGTAGAAAACCCTCAGCTAATAAATGAAAAAAAGTTAAATAGAATTTTAAAATCACTATTTGGTGTCCTCAAAACAAATAATTAATTTAGGCAATCATCCATGGTTGAAACCATTAGATGAAAATTTCATAGTGGAATCTTCAGGCAATCATCACCTGAACCCACTGATCATGGTACCCTCACTGAAAGTGAGATAAGTAGACATGTATGCATCTTTTTTAAAGTATATATTTTTATTGATTTTAGAGAGGAAAGAAGAGGGAGAGAGAGAGAGAGAAACATCAATGATGAGAGAGAATCATGGTTCAACTGCCTCCTGTACATCCCACACGGGAGATCGAGCCTGAAACCTGGAAATTAAACCATGTGCCCTGACTGGAAATTAAACCATGACCTCCTGGTTCATAGGTTGATGCTCAACCACTGACCCAACACAGCCAATCAAGACATGTATATTTCTTGATGTAATCTGTCAATTATAAACTATTGTTTTAAAACAAAACAAAACACAAATCTCAAGTTTCCAGTGCTAACTTGCATTCTAAGTTGCCTGCCGGTCAGACTTTAGAATGAGGAATACAATTGAATTGTTTATTAAAGATGCAATTGAGGGAACAATTAAATAATGGACTGAAGTCAAGTTGGAGAAGATACTGTAGAGCAGAGGACACAGGGTAAGCAAAAAAGACTAGGACTGGCAGGGCAGAGAATGTTTGGAAGAGCAAGAGTGAAATACCCAAGGAGGTCAGGACTCAGAGGCCTGGGTGAGGAGGAGAGCTGTGTCTAGAAAGATGGCCAGGGACCTAATAACCATGGTTTTTCTCAGGATGTCCCAACCCCCTCACTTTTTTTTTAAGTTAGAAGAAATGTTCAGCCAGATATATTAGAAGAAGGTGGTCAGTGTACACAATATCCTTTTGACCTATACTCAACGTGGATTATAAATGCTGTGGTAAAATATCAATAGACAACATTTCCTAAAAAATAATTATTTTCCCAGTTGTGTTGTTAAATACTGGGTGTATATACCGGGTCTCTGTTTTTATCCTGGAATTTTAAGGGAATACAACGCACTGGGTGGTTTCATAAGGGGTCTCTTCAAAATGCCACCTGAGCCTCTTGGCAAGCACAACACTACTTGTGTTGCCAAGTCTGGTTGCAGCAGGTAAGGGACTCATAGCAAGTGCTGTTGCCAAGCTCCTTGGAAATTTCAAGCTGTCTTTGGCATCTGTTCCATGCATGCTCCACTGGCGGTCAGAGGGTAAGGGAATTTGAAGATACTATTAACATTTTTCTTCAATAAGGAAATGTGTGATCAAATAATTGTCCTAAACTATTCAAGATGGCTCACCTCAAAAAGCTGGAACAAAGCAATGGATGGATGGCTATACTTCACTGGAGAAGTTTACTTATGGTATGATGCTAACTGAAATACCTTAATTATGAAAGTTTCCTGGGGGGTTGTTTGTCCACATGGCTTGAAAATATCTGCTAATTTGAACATCCTTTAACTAATACAGGCTCTAGGCAAAATGAGCCATTCTATTTTTGCGGGAGCCCCTTACACGTCCCGCGTGGTTCAGGGTTCCCGTTCAGGTTCGAGTTCTGGAGGAGGCCGCACGCAAAATGAAGAGAGAGAGACTAGAAGAAAATTAATTTAGAATAATAGGGACCAGGCGTGGCAACTTTACCTCTAGTGGGTAAGATTGCCCACCACACCGGCCTTGCTCAAAGCTTTTATTA